>JAIMZG010000759.1:0-21473 GCA_020466075.1 Colletotrichum coccodes
GCAGTTGCGTGTTGCTGTTGCGGTTGCTGTTGCTGTTGCTGTTGCTGTTGCACAGGAGGCTGTGAATGAGCCGGGGCTTGCACCGGGGTAGAGGCTGAAGCCGCGCGTGAGGGTATCGTCGGAACCGGTACCGGGGTCTCCTTCTTCGCCGCCGTAGGCACTGGGACGGGTGTCTCCTTCTTTGCGATCGGAGGGGTTTCTGCTGCTACGGGCACTGGAGATGTCGTTGTTCCTTGCGGTATCTGGGGTGTGATCTTGCGGGTTTTTGATGGGGGTTGCGTGTTCGTCGCTGCCGGCAGAGCTCGCGGGCCATCAATCACGGTCAGCATGTCAATGTTCGGCATTTCTCGAGCGTTGCAGTGAATGCAACGGCAATCACTGCGGTCCTCCGAGCTCGAGAGCAGCCACAGCAGATGAAGGCCAAACTCTTGCGGGCTCTTGTAGAGAGGCCTCGCCTTGTCCGGGTGTCCAGAAACCCAAAGGTGCTTGGATTTCTCATACAGCCAGTACCCACGCGGGAAGTTGACGAGCCAAGGAAGACCCTCTGCGGGGAGGTTAGACAACGGCGCCAGCATAGCGAGTCCGGGGAGGTCATCCCTACCAAGGGGTTTTAGTTCTTGCTTCAGCAAGATCCCTAGCTTCACACGCCATTCCTGGAATCGTGGGTCGTCTTCGGCCAGCCGGACCATCTGAGGCTTTGCTCTCGGCGTCTTCTCCTGTGTTGGCTTCTTCGCATTCTTCGCCGCTGCATCTGCAGGGGCTGGCCAGTACCCCGGGCCGTAATCCTGGCCATCGCTTCGCGTGAAGTCTACTACGTTGTATTCTGTGAGTTCTGACATCATGACGGTATGCGTAGGTGGGTGAAGGACGGCAGTGGTGATGAGCGTCGTGACGGAATGAAGCGGTTTTGACACTCGAGCGACAGGCTGCCTGGAGCAGCAACAGCGGCAAGCCTGATCGCTAGCGGCGGTCGCGAGATAAGACGGTCTCGATATGAGACGTAATTCAAACCAGAGTCCCAGGAGTTGAATGAACCCAAGAAGCTCGTTATGCTAGCACATTCTGCTGCGTGCCGATGCCAATGACGACCCTCCGTCGCAAGCTGTGAAGTGGATCAGGCCCCGTCGCGGGCTGAGTGAACCACGGTGAGTGAGGCCGGTGAAAGGTCTCTCCTGCTGCGAGCTAGCCGGCCAGTGAAAGCAGAATCTGGCGACGAGACAGGAGTATGTTCGGAGGTGGCCGAGGATGAGCAGAAAGCAATTAGTCGCTTGCTTGTCGCGGGTGCTTGTCGTCAAAACGGACCAATCTGAGGTTGGAAGAGGTTGATGTGTTGATGGAGCTCTCTGAAGACGTGCACCGCGCTAAGTGGCTTAGTCAGCAATGCACCTACCTCCAGAAGGCACTCGGTGGGTCGGTTTTTGGTCTGCCTTCGGACCTCCTCCACCAAAGGACACTACTACTGCTACTGGCGAGAGCAGCCTTCGGTTGTATTCTCACACTTCTTAAGCATATAATGACATGCGATTGTCTCGGGGGAAATTGGATTGCTCTATCAACTTGAAGTCTTGGTAATCTACCAATGGTACGAATTGATCTGCAGTTTTGTCGAAACCTCCGGGGCCGAAGGTACAATTCACCTCAATTCATACCACACCGGCCAGTCAGGTCAACAACTCTCGATGGTCGAAAAAACGGGTTGTGGCTGGTCACAGCAGATGTTTCAAATAAGGTACCATTGGCATAACCGGGCATCAAATGCATGATTCATAGAGTGAAAGCTTGTTTTGACATATGTTGATGACCACGATAGACGCAACATCTGGCTAACAACCTCCTGGCTCAGTTCAAGCAAGGCTTCATCGCATCCACTGCTATTCGGAGTGCTCGCATGCAGCAATAACTTCACGCCACCATGCAATACCAACGACGAGTCATTTGAAGGTGCTTTTTCGTGCGGAAGGCAGCATATCCTCCACGTCTGCTCTGGTCTGGACTAAGTCCAAATCCTCACAAGATTGGTAACTATCGCCTAGCTTCATAAGCCATCGTCGTGACACCAATCTCACCCGCATCTCACAATGACTAATTCTTTCCACATACCTACGTAACGGCCTGCTTTGATCGACATATCCATTGCTTATGGTCGCAATGCCGTCCATTTCTGCTGTTGTTTTTTGACTGGACGCCCTTCACTTGTAGTACCTGTCAGCTGAAACAAGAGTCTCCGAGGCTCTCACAGAGCCCGCCGGCGGCCTGCGGCCGGAGTATCGGAAGCCATGACATCATTGGCATCCGGAAGAGCGCCTCGGCATTCGGACCTCTGCCGGTATGACAGTCTTCAAAGGCCGACCGTAGCACAATGTGACCATTATTTCTTCGGGGTCTTGACATATAAGTAACCCCAGCAAGCCGCACATTGAAATTGAATTACCCGACTTTTCTCGACTCAAAAAGCCAACAGACTTCCGCAAAACCACCCTCTCCAAAAACCTCAACCTAACCAGAAAAGCACCTTACAATGTGTCAAGACGAAGTCGGTCTCAACGGATGGACGGCCGTGCCCGTCGACGCTAGCAAGATCTTCGGTGACAAGCCGTTCTTGAACGAGCCCTTGCCCCTGAGCATCAATGATATCGTCTTCCCCTCCGACGACCCTGTAGTGGCACAGACATTACAATTTGCGAGAGAACGTCTGCATAAAGAAACGTTCAACCACTCGATGAGAGTCTTCTACTACGGTACGTGTCCAGTCCCCAGTCCAAAGGACATCCCACCAGCTACTTAGCTTCGATGTTGTGCCGTGGAAATCGGAACCGGTATCTGATGTATCTCAGGATGGCAATCAACCAGCAACGATTCCCCGAAAAGGCGGCCGTTCTCTCTCCCTCAACCTGGGCTCTGGCTTGCCTTCTCCACGACCTCGGCACGGCCGAGGAAAACCTCACGGCAACCCGCATGTCATTCGACATATACGGCGGCTTCAAGGCTCTGGTGGCGCTCAAAGACCACGGTGCGACCTCGGACCAGGCCGAGGCCGTCGCCGAGGCCATTGTGCGCCACCAGGACACGGGTGTTGACGGCACCATTACGTATCTGGGGCAGCTGATTCAGCTGGCGACATTGTATGACAACGTCGGCCGTCATCCTAACGTCGGGGGTTTTGACAGGATAATCCACTCGACAACAAGGAGGGAGGTCAATGAGGCCCATCCAAGGCTGAAGTGGAGCGCGTTCTTCTCGAACACCATACAGACGGAGGAGGGGATTAAGCCGTGGTGCCATTCTACGCATATTGTACACTTTGTCGATGATATTGAGAACAACACGCTGATGAGGGAGTGGGAATGAAGTCACATGGTTGAGGATCGCGTTTTGATTGAATCAGACCAATTCATCGGACGCCTGATCAATCAAAGTGTGATCCCCAGACAAGGCCAGGAAGACTGCGTTTGTGGCCTCCTCTATACGTTTCGTGTAATTCAAGGCTAGTAAATTGTATATGATCAAATCTTTTTCATAGGATCCCGACTTTTGCAACGGCCACTTCGTCATCTCTAATCAGGTCAGGGATGCTCTTTGAATTTGGTGGCAGGCGTCTGCCTCGGGTTTGTTAACAGCAGCGCGTTGGGAAAGCTCCCGAGATTATCTTCTAGCCTCTGCCGGACGGGACTCGTATACGAATACGAAGAAGATGAACAAGGAGATTAAATGTACAGATGCGAATCTTCCGTGTGCTTCTCCGTCTGTCATACTGCCGCATCGACAAGGAGCAGAGCAGTGGCATATCTGAACCTCCGAAAGATGCAGCAGGCGCAATCCGGACAACCCCAGCATATTGAGAAGAGAGAACTCGCATACCACACGCGCGGTATTCTAGATATATTCTGTTATCGGTTGCATGTTCCAGACATTGTTTAAATGCAGAATCCGAAAACTGCTTAGAAAAGGTCAGACAACGTCGCGGGTATCCGGACCGGCACATATTGTAGACTGCATGTTGGCGACGCCTTCAACTTAGCCTCAAGCACCACCATTCCCGCTAGACTAAAGTAGAACAAACTAGTTAATGTCGTTAGCAGGTAGCGCTTATTTGGTGGTTGTCCACGACCCCTCGCACAGAGGGTATAGCGACGTCTCTGGCGAATGGCGCCATGTCGTCAAGTACATTATCTTCATCCTTCTCAACGTGACACTGGGGAAAGATATGCTAAACAGGAGTAGAAGTGAAACTACGGCTGTCACATGTCCAATGCCCCTATCATCACATCGTACCGATACCAGTGTCAACTACAAGACGAGTATAGCCGCTGCTTTTGCAATTGCTACTTCGATACAAGCCACCGGCGCAAGGTATTACCATCGGATTTCGTCATGTTACCATTCCAAAGCAGATATGCTGGAAATCTTTACCGTCTGCGCCCGACGCCATACAACGACATTTCATTCCCGGAAAGCGCCCTTCGGAGCCCCGTCACCAACACCCTCGCTTCGCCAGCTTACTCCATTGCAATACCCACAACCCTTTTGGCCTTGTTGAACTCAGGCTAAGCTACTCCTCATTGCCTCATGCTCTGGCAACGGAATAATGGCAACTTACCATGCAGAACTGCAGTAGCCGTAGGTAGTATTGTAGTGGCCACCGAAGGAACAGCATTCGCTGGACCCGGCCCGGAGCCGGGGCCGACTCTTCCAGAGCCGACAGGGTCGCAGCGACCGTCACAGGTGATCATTCTTGCGTCAACGCATACGTCGAAAAGCGTTTAGCAACCGGCACCGCAGTGGGCAGTAGTTGAGTGACGCCATCTGCCGGAAGGACAGCAGTCTCCGCAACATGCGCCGGTACAGTTATTTTCCTCTATTCCCCCGCGAAATCCGGAGAAAGAGGAGCTTCCAGGGTTGGGTGCCGGTGACAGGGTAGTCTGGTCATTGCTGTTACCGTAATCGACTTGACTGCCGCGAAAATTGGTGGTTAAAGTCAGGACAGGGGGGGCAGTCTGGGACAGGAACCTGCCATTCCTCGCCACAAAAGGCGTCAGAGCGACCACAGACGTCGTCCTCGTCACAAAAAGTACTTTATACATGCGGGAATACCCAGCCAGCAGTGCGGAAACCGCAGGTGTAGTTTCCGGTGTTGATACCCGTTTGCCACGGCGGGACTATAACAGTGGCGGTTTGAGCTACGCGCCCGGGACAACAAATCCGAAGGCTGCTGGCGACGTGTAGATGATGAGGACTTATTAGGTTTATAACATGCGTTGTAGTGGTGAGTGGTGACGAGCGCGCCTGAGGCTGATCTCCCACATACTGTTGTGGCTTGTCACGGGCTTACGTCGTTATGTGTACGAGGGGTTGCACGACCGAATAGGCCGTGGCACATTCACCGACGGCCTGGCGGCCAGATGGTGACCTTTGAATGGATCTCAGGGAATGCCAAGTCAAATGTAGATGAAATACCTGCTTAGGCCTGGTCCGTCCGAGGGTCCACCGATGGCCTCGCTTATACTCCTAGAGTTCCTCTGGCCTCCCGCGAAGGATCTGGCCCGCGAAGCTAATGGCATCCCCACCTTTTAAGCAAACAACCCGACCAGTACCGGTCCGTGCGACTGATTAGCCAACAGCACTTCTTCAACGGACCCCGTTGTCAGTGCCCCTGAGCCGTAGGGCTGCAGGGATGCGAGCTTTCACTGCCTAACGTCCCCTCGGATCCTTCACGTCGGACTCACTGTACCGGCAACTTGGACACCTGATATGTATGAGTGCCTCCGCCTGGCCATTGAGTATCCCGCGGGAGGAATCCTTTCACGAGTTCTGTCGACGATGACAAGGCAGCTGGCTGAAGGGATTTCTCCCTACTTTGGCTTTTGCACAGAGCCATGACTATATGCGTACAATCAATAAGTTGACCCCCTAGTATATGAGTAGTTGCCTTGGCCCGCGAGATCGCCCAGCATAAGGCACGGCATACAGAATCAGCTTGACGCTTGCGCCTGATTACTGGTACCTGTATCGGTTCGACGCCAAGGCACGGAGGAATACGTTGGTTTCTTCGGTTTCATGGCCTACGACCTGCATGGCTCGTGAGACGCAGATTTCAAGGCTCTGTGCAAGCTTGCCCGCAGCTAAGCCCGCATTCGCGAGATTTCCAACTCTACGGTTCCGTTGTGGTTCGACGGCCTCAACCCCGCTAGTACCAACTTCGGTCGTGCCACGTATGGCCGTGGGTATCCCCCCTCGAGGTCTAGCAAACCGACGCTATGTACCAAGTTTGATAGAGCCATGTAGCTGCTGGGGGTTCAGAGTCAGTAGCTAATTCAGCGTCGTGGGCTGAAACCCCAGTATCCTGAGGGCTTGATGATGGAGCAAATAGTACGGGATGGTCAGTGGGCCGGCTACGATGGCGAGGAGACGTTTGTGGCCAAAAACGGTAGGCAGACGGTTTTTCTTTTTGGGGAACAACAATCTGAAGTATCGATTTCAAGGTCTTTGGTTGTCGAGAGTAAGTCCTCTGTTGCGCATTTGTCTTTATTGATGTTGTTCAGGTGTTAACACAGGGTCGGTTCTGACAAGGCAAAGTACGGAGATGTTGTCTACGTCGAAACCGATGTTAACAGATGTCGACAGCCCAATTATCGCCTCCGCTTGTCATGGTAATCCCATCCAGTATGACATCTGAGCCGACGGTCAGTACGCTATAGCCTTATACGGCGGCGCTCGGGGTCGGCGGCTCAACCATGACCGCCATTGCTAAATCTAATACGATAATGCGAACGGTCACTGGGTTCAATTCTTCAACTACTATGTCATCTCCTCGCAGTGTACCGGCGGTGCTTTCACGCTGCGTCCTAGCTTCGAGGTCCCGCCAGCTACAGTGACGACTGCAGGTCAAGACGGCAAGACCACAACCAGGACTATTGTGCCACTTGTTCTTGGTGTTCCAACAGGTCCGGACAAAATCCCGACAATCTGAATCAGCCCAGCGCGACAACAAGTCCAGCCCAAGGCTCAGACCAGCCCGGTACTGAGTGGTCTCGGATCTCTTGAAAAAAAGCACCAAGTGATGGAGGTACACGAGATACGGCTCTGGATGCGAATGTCAATTCGCATATTTGATGACCGTGTTGTTGACTCGAGCAGGTTCTCCCGCCTGATCATTACCAGTAGCTCACTAACCTTCCAGGTTTACGTCGTCGAGTAAGAGTACGCTGCTGAACATGTGGCATATAACATGCGGCATGTACACGAAGTCTCGGAGATGGGTTTTGCACAGACCGGAAACCCCGGAATGCTTTTCTCGCTCGGACGTTTTCTGGGTAAAACGCCCAACCGACCACAACTGTGGACTATAGAAATCGGCGCGATATCTCCATTTCTGATGTTGAACACGGAACCACAGTGGCGTTATTGGCGAATAGAACCTGACCGGCAGACAAATCGACACCTATTCCAGTATGCTATCCTGTCCGCTACAAATTGCTCCAAACGTATAGCACGTGAATCAACCATAAAGTCAGTTTGTGTCCTGTCTCGTCCACACAAAGGGGCCGGGTTGCAAGAGGATAAGTCTGGCGTCTAGGACGAGGCGGCCCGTGTCTTCCTCGAAAACCCAAAGAAGGAATTCGCCAGCGAGTAAGCCTCTTACTCTCCCACCACATCCTAGACAGCCCGGCCAGTGACGTGTCATGACGTGAATGCTGGCAGGGGAGTGGGCTCTTTGAATTCTTAGGAATAACAAACAGTAACCATTTTGAGATTTTGAATTACACCCATAAGTGTTACGCAGCACGGGAGGCCCAGGACGCGCCCAGTCAGCAAAAATGTTTGTGATATAACGGGACCCGAGCCTCCAATTCCCAAGAACGGAGAAAAAGCATGAAAGCCCGATGAGGGAGGGAAGCCATAGACAGTTGATTGGTAGCTCGCTGATGTCTTTCGGAATCTCCTCCATCGCACGCGTCCTCTCGTATGGGTGCCATGTCTCACCTCGCGCCGACGACCGACTCCTGCCTACTCGCTCACTTCTCCCTCCAGTGCCATCCGCCGAAGTCGAACCCGCAAGACGGCTTGACGGCTCCTCGACGCCTTCGAGTCCGACGTCTTGCGCAACCCCAAGCTCCCAGAGCCTTTTGGCTCCTTCGGCTATCTCTCACGCCCCCTCCACATTCCACACGGTGGACCCCGAGACTCACGCCCTCCTCGGTACCACCTAGAAGCCATACACCGAACAGATTCCGCGAGACGTACCGGTGATCGCAAGATCCAAATCGCAAATGACGCGAGTACCTCGCCGATCCTGGGCGGGTGGCCCCCAAGGCTGACACCCGGCGCTCACGCAGGGCACACCTCGTTCCGGTAACCGCCCCGGATATCCAAAGACATGCCACCCGCCTCGCCATTCCAGCCGCGGAAGGAATGCCGGGCCGGAGCATCCATCCCTCCTATTCGTCCGAAACTCCCCCGGCGGATCGGCGTGGGATGCCGACGCCTTGCTCTTCGTGTAGGCGGCCGATCCCATGTACCACCCCCTTCCCTCCCCCTTTCTAAGAGACACCCATCTCGAGACGACAGTTTACAGTTACAAGACTATGCTAAAACGAGGAGCAGCGTCTGATTTAGAAGCCGCTGCTGGGGGACCAGACAGAACGTATTGCATTGGGTCCACGTCAGTGATTTCGACAAGTCCGATATCATGCACCCCTTTGAAATCTGGTATTCCGCTGCGGGGAAAGCTTCATCCAGATCAGTCACCAAAGCCTCCCATCATCCCATTACCCCCATGCCGACGTATACAGCAATCAAACAGCCAGCCCACAATTGCCCTAATACCCCGTCTCATCCCTCTAATCCTCCGAACCTTCTTCGTCCCATAAACAAGGATCGCCAGGGGGCGCTTTGAGAAAATAGAAACGCCACGCCTCGACGTCGCGGGCGAAGTGGGGGAAGGTAAGCACCGCTCCCCAAAGGCCGAGATGCTGTGGTTCGACATACGTGAAGAAAGTTGCCGCCACGCCCGGTGGCCATGGCGTGTCTGTCCACGTCGGTCTTGGCGTTCGAGGCCGGGTCGGGAATAGATTGTCGTCCGCCCGCCGGCGGCTGAAGGCTCTCGGCGTTAATCGTCTCGGTCGCGGGGGTGGACCGGGGGGATGAGAGCGCGGACCACACGGTTTCGGCCTCTCTACGGACACACGCGCGCGGGGCACACTCGAGCGCGCAAAACGGCCATGGAACAGGTGGTATCCCCGTCCCTGTCGATATAACCATATGCCCGCCCCCATGCCGGCTCCAAGATCCCACGATCCCCAAGGCTGGGAGGGCCGGCCTGGTTGCCTGAGCCGTACAGATGTGTATGTGTGAGTGTGCCGGGGACCTCATACGTCGATGCTGAACCCAGGGGTCGCCGGATCGCATCCAAAAAAGGTCGTCGTCGTCCTCCTCCCCGTGACAAGGGAACCATGAAGGGTTGATCTACCATGTGCAAATTCAGACCCTGTATCCGGCCTCGCTACCCGTCCGCTCACCCCTACACCTCTTCTGCTCCCTTGCTTCGGCAAGTTTCACACGGGTCAAGAATCAAACGTCGTCGGCGTCGGCTCGCGCAGGGGTGTCATCTGAACCATCTCGCCTTAGTCCCAAACTCTCAGCCGTCGCCTGGGTTCGCCAATCATGTCGACGGCGCCGCTTTTTCTAGAACGTGTTCGATCTCGTCTGACAGATCAGACAATGCCTACGCGCGTCATGTTGATTGTTCGGCACCGTCTATCGGCAGCCGACTGCCGTCGGCTGCAACCCGCAGATGGCTGTGTGTACCTCGAAGCTGCTACACCGCCCCTGCTGGAGGTCATGATAGCAGCACGAATTATATCTACCAGTAGTTATAGAAATACAGTTTGGCACCGTTGATGAAAGGGTCGCATTGTGGTCACCTCCGCGTCCCGCGTGCCGCCCCCCCTCACATTTCCTGGTTCCTTGTTTGGGTATCGCACTATCTATCCATCTCAAGCTTCCCGTCCTATCTTGACAAGCTCAGCCCTTCTTGTCATTACAGAGCCCGCGTATTTCAAATCCGTATGTATCCCCTTCGCCCTGCCCTGTTGCGCCCTCACTTTGCGTTCCAAAAAGAGAAGGACGTTGAACGCGTGCACACACAAGCACGTTCGCACATGTCATGTCGCTTGTGCGTCTCAAACCAAGCGCCCCAGAACCCAGACGCCGATGGCTATGCAAGACACACGATGCACCCAAGTTGTCGTCTTCACGTGCCCGAAAGCCGCACCGTAGTTTTTCCTTGTCTCGGACGCCACCGGCGGCGGAGCCGCTGCCGTTTTTGGCACGTCGATTCTTGTAATCACCGTCGGACCAAACGGGTACGGGAGAGTCAGCGTCGAGACCGCGACGCCGGACGGCTCAATCGTGATGGTCTCGCCGCCAAAGATCATCGTCGTCGTCCCTCTTCCTGGTCCGACAGTGAAGCTCGTGCCGTCCACAATCACCACCGAGGCGCCGGCCTGCGTAATCGTCGCACCGCCCGCGATCTCGTAAGTCGTGTCGGACGTCTTCGCCTTGGGCCCTCCCAGGGTGATGTTGCGCACGGAGACCCCTGAGGGGCCGATCAAGATAGTATCGTCGTCCACAATCTTGGTGATGGTGGATGAAGCCAGGCCGTACGTGAAGGTCGTCGACCGGATGACCACGACCGATGGGCCAATGGCAGTGATCATTTCGCCACCTGCCACAACGATCTCGGTTTGTTCTGGGGAAGCGCGGCTGATCGAAATGGTTTGCCTCGGGAGAACGATTGCCGATGGCTGGATCGTGATTGTCTGGCCTTGAACCACGGCCGTTACCGGGGTAGCCTGCACCTCAAACGTGGTTCCACCGACCACGACCACGTTTTGCTTCCCTGCCGGCGCGACCACTACCGGCAATCCTCCCGCTTCGGTGCTGGAAGGAACCATGGTGCTGCGACCGACGTTACCAGGCCGGTCGACAACTGTCCCTCCGCCGGCAACCTCGCTCGGGTTGATTGTGAACTCAGCACCGCTCACCGTCACCCGCCTCGTCTCGGATGGGTCCTCCTGTGTGAAGGTCTCGTCATTGATAATGATCTTGGTTGGCGCCACGGTAATCATGTAAGTTATCTTTAGTGGCTCTTGGGCTCTGTCACGCGGCAAGCCAGGCGGGTTTGGCGATCTCTGATCGTTGGTGGGCTTCGCCGTGGGCTTCGCAGCTGTGTACCTGTCATGCGGGAACCGGGCTCTCGTCTCGGGATCATGGCCGTATCGAGGTGTGCTGACGGGCGAGAAGATGACCGACGGATTCTTGGCTGTTGTAATGAAAGTGAAAGTCGTTTCGGGACCCATCTTTGATGAGATGAACGTAGGCGCCGTGGTTAGCACGATTGACGGCTGAACCTCGATAGTACACGTCTCCGAATCATCCACCGAGGTACAAGTGAGACTGTCGGGTGCGCGCGACTTCCCTTTGCCTCCTTCCAGGCCCGCAGGAATGCAAGTGACCAGATCGTGACTTCGGGCTCGGTTGGGACGTACTCTGTTGGATCCCCAGAGAATGTTGTCGTCGACGTGTATACAACGGACCATGTCGTGGGTATAGCGCCATCTGTGCTCGAAATGCAAGCAATGTGTGGCTCAAAACCTTCCGGTCTCGTAAGGGTCAACGTCAAGAAGTCGCCATTTCCCTCAGACGAGCGGAGTACACTCGCCGGAAACCCGTTGTGATTGCCATTGGTTGACGCGGATACTGAAACAGCACTGCTAGGCGGGACTGGTCTGATATTTGAAGCGGTTGCCGATGTAGGCTCGTGGCCGCAGCCTGACCCCGATCAACCAAATTTAAAGCGTCGAAACTCGCTGTCGTGGTAACGACGACCGTGCTCTGGATCGTGACATTGGCTGGCATTGCCGTGTTCCTAATGCTCGAGATCTGCAAACTGGTTTCGTCTGATGTCGTTGAGAGTGAGTCGCCTGTCCCCGGCTCTCCCGTCACCAGGGGGGTCTCTCCTTGAATCTGGGGCCCCGGAGCTGTTCCTTGCTGACTGGCAGATGCGGTTGTGAACGTACCTGGCGCGATTGAGCCAGATGAGGGAGTTCCATCTTCAGTGAATGATATAGGAGGCAGAGAGGGACCCTGCAATGAGGAGCTTGCTGGCGCCGTCGGTATCGTGCCGTTGAGAACGCCAGCTTCTTTCTGGATGTATGGAGCGTGGTCCGCTGCTAGCTGTCAGTCTTCATGTCTCATAAAGATATTCGCAGGGGGTCATCGTACCACTACTAAGCGCACAGATCGGGCTCGGGAACGCTGCGAGGAAAAACAGCGCAAGGTTGATGAGTTTCATATCGATGTGTCGTCCCGAGTCGCGCTCCCCTCTCCCATATATCCTTGCCCACTTCGCCATTCAACTCGGGATTCGATGTGCAACCGTCACGGCAACACCCACAAAGTCGCGGCTGTCATACTGGCACTTGTGAACTTCAACCGCATCGCAAAGTCGCGTCAGTTGCAACGCAAGACGGCAACCAGGGTCTCGGTGGACGGAGGAAAGGGGTTCATATTCCCTTCCGCCTCTGGGCCGTAGCGATATGCGCCGACGCGTGCCTGGCAAATCGGGGAGAACAGTGAGCTGCACCCCTTAGTGTCGTGGTAAGCACCAAGGACTGCTTTTCAAGGACAAGGGCCGGACGCGACAGAGTGGCACGCAGCTCTAGCTGGTACTGGCGGCGTTATTGTGAGCCCCGGTCTACTGCTGGCGTTGCAGTAGAGGATGCGTCTTTGCAGGGTCGGTCTTAACTGACATCTGAGTCCCTCCGAGAGGGGCAAGACGGGGTGCAAGTGCAAAGGGGGGATGTACCGGGAAAGCCTGCTACCTTTGCTAGTTGATGACGGCGGCGTGTCATCGCTTTGGCCCGCCTTCATTAGCCGACGTTCGAGCGGTAAAACGTGCTGCAACCTCTGCTCTCGTCGCTGTAGGCAGGTAGTAGGTGGTATCTCCCAGAGTCACCGCGGATTGACAGCTAGAAGTGTTTCAGATAATCCAATCCACATCAAAAGGACCTCTGGCAAGGCAGATTCGGCGAGCAGAGGTGACATTTTACAATGCAATGACGGGTGACATGGATAGTAGGCAGTCAGTATTCCGGAGAAGTGTCGGGCTGCTGGCCCATGCGACGAGGGACAATGTGCAGAGCGTCGGAAACGAGCACTGATCTGTGTCTTGCCCATAGCCGCTCCGGAATGATTCCCCAGGTGAACCGGGAAACCTGGGCCCGGCACTCGAACCGTCAAAGCTTCAATGTAGGTCGCAGCTTGTTGCACTGCGTCTTACTTCGGAAGACACTTCGGAGAGGTGTCAACGATGACGAGCGCGTTACTGAGACAATTCTACGTGGCCCGCCTTCACCCAGGCCAGGTGAGCACCGGTGCAACTACCGTGTGTCCAGGAGAGGTACATATGGAGCGAGTCAGGAGATATAGACTATCTGGGACGTGCAGACAGTGCCGATGTATTCGGCGTCCAAGGAACGTTCGGCTTCGAGGGTAAACAACAGCCTGGTGCTATGCTGGCTCACAGGACAACGTCGCCGGAACGCTGAACTTTCATGGTCCGTTCCGAGGTGAGAAATGCAAATACTGCCACCTCGGACCACGGGGTCCTTGGCCGCACACGCAGCTTAATAACAAACGGCGGGCGCGTAGGGCTGATGAAAAGATGGTGTGCACATGCTGACCAGCTGGACACCTCACCCTGCATAAGGGTTGACTCTCCGCCATTCATCTGATACATATTCCAGAAGGTGTTTCCACGGTCTCGGCGTGTCGACACCGGTCAAACTGTGGGGGGTGTTAGATGGGCCGACCCAGGTCTGCCAGGACGGGCCTAGCGTGTCTTCTCCAGTCGGCATCTGCTGATAGGTTGGGTGAGTACCGATATGATGTTTCTTGGCAAAATGGCGGGTGTACCGTCCGTAGTCGGTCTCTGTACCTAGCCGACCCTAGCGCCCCGGTGCGCATTGGCGGGGGAGCGAGCATCGAGGGAGTCAGAAAGCTTTTCGCCATTTCCGACCTGCGTACAGCAGGTGCGGTGATGACCGACATCAGGCAGGCCATGGCACCGAGATAACCGAAGACTGCTGGTGTCGTACTTTGCATCGTGATATCCACAGTATACTGGCGGTCGTGACTAGCCAAGGCGCCTTCGTGTGATTCAGAATTGCCGAGCCATGGCAATGCGACAACTTGGCAATGGGCAGGTTGTCGTCGGCAGTCATGATGACCGTCGATGTTCATGATGAACGGGTCCGGGGTACGAGTCGGTACTGTCGAAAACCCGTTGGCAGCTCGACGATGTCTCTGTGTTTGCGGCGCTTTCGTTCTTTGGTGGAGAGAGGGGCTCGAGATTCCTCCGCCAGCCCCCCTTCGGAGTTGATCATCCTGAAAAGTGCCGTTGCAAATCGGTGGTGTCACCAGTGCAAGGCCCAATCAATAAGACCTATAAGCAAGAGCACGTCAGAGGATGCGCCTTGCCCAGCATTCCGCTCCCCTCGAGTCTCGACCAGTCCTTCCCGTTTGTCTCTTACTAGTGCCGTCCGCGTCGCTGGGTTGTGCATGCAGTGCTGTCAGTGTCGTGCTGGCCAGGCTGACGGGTGTGTCAGGTTGATGAAGGTCAGTGAATGAGACGGAAAACTTTGTTTTGTTGCACTTCCTCCTGCATGCTGCTCAGCCATCAGCTATAACTGTGATTATAGCTCAATACAAGACCGTTTAAGGGCCGAGCCCCGAGGAAGCCGACAACCAAAGGTGGGCTGTCTAGGTTTGAAGGTATCGACAGACTGTGGGGCTCAGACTGGAGGGTCAGAGCGGGCGTCCACATCCCGGCACTGTTCCGGTAGACGACAGGACTCACGCACTACCGTTGTCAGCGGGAAGTAGACGATATGGTGTTATGGGCGGAGGCGGTGGCTGTGACTACTACGGCGGCATATCTGCGTCTGGGCGGGCGATGACAAAACGTATCGCGTCGAACGCGCATGAGACGGGGCACCGATAAAAGGAGTTGGCGAAGGACGTGGGCTCTCGACTCTGGGCTCTGGAGGCGCAAAGCCAACTGAACCTAGAATGGAGATATCCTTGATGGCGGGTATATGACTGGCGTGGTAAGGCACAGGGGCTCCGCCAAGCTGTGGGACAGTGGTAGGCGATCAACGGTGAAAGCCTCTGCACAGGGCCGAGAAGGACTTGACTCTGAGGATCCATCCGCTGGTCCACGTTGCATTGGGGTCGAGACCAACCGTCTTTGCGGGACTGTGGTGTGCATTTGTTGCTGCAACGCTGTGTGGCCATGGCCGTGGACGCGATGGCGCCTTGCGTGCCCAGTCTCAAGGTCAGATCGTCTTAGGGGGGGGGACGTGGACAGCGGGGTGAAGGGTTGAGTCGCATCCAATTCGTCCCCACCCTCGACCGTGATCCGCGAAACGATAGCGGCCACTCCGATGCTGCTCTGGGCGCCGTCTAGAGAGCGATGGAGAGCAGAGATGGCTTCCAATAAGGCTGACTGACGATGAGTGAGAACCATGCGGGAGGGAGGAGTTGGGAGGCAGTGACGCCGGCCAACCGTGACTGCATGATACTGCAGTCGCACTTCAGGCCACTGAGGTGTAGTGCGCGGTTTAGCCCATGGCCATGGTTCGGGCCTTGTTCCTTCCCACCTAGGTAAGAGGCGCTCTGCGAGGCAAGCGCTTCTTGGAAGCTGCACCGCTATTACCATTTACCTGGGGCAGAACAGTTCCTCCCCGCCGACGGCGTATCGTTCTCAGGCATCCCCAAGTCATGTGCAACGCCTCTCCATACTCCCATGTTCCCTGGTTCATCCGCTCTGCACCCGCGGACCTCTCAGCATTCGAACCGGGAGATGGTCTGGTGGCCTCGGCGTCTTCCACTCCTTTCACCACGAGCTGCATTTGGCGCAGTCTCCATTACCTTGCCCTCCAAGGAGATAATCTCGCCTACACGACCTTGGCGAGATGGCCCAGACAAGGGATAAGTGCGAGGCATCCCATGACTGGCCGCATCAACCATCAATACTCGCCGGAGACAGTACTCTGCAGGACCGCGTGTTTGTGATACCAATGCCATCGACTTCGCGGCTGGCATAGAGGGCTACTTTCAAGTGATTGGTCATCTGCACACACTACCGCAAGAGTTGGCGAGACAACATGGTCTTCGACACGTCTCGATTCGTCTGGTGTCTGCCACGGCTTGCCTCCAGCTGCCTCGTCGTCGGTCGTCCCGACTCTTGCTGCTCCGTCGCATCTGGAGGGGTGGTTGCACAGACAAAGGAGGTCCAGACTTTCCGTTCCTGGCGCTGCAACTCGCCGTACCAACAGCACGGACTCTAGCTCGCATGGAATCTCGTGGCGGCCACGGCAGTCTTTGGGATCAGCCACAAGCTTGCGGGCCCTCTCTCGCCTGCGCCAGCTGAGCGTCCCGCTACAGAAATGGCCAAAACTCAAAGAAGCACCACCTCGGAATTGTGGTCTGGATTGACCTTCGTGCTGCCAAGCAGCGTCTCGTCGCAAACAGACGGGGGGCGCACCAGGTTGAGGTGCAAGCAGCAGCGTCGTCCCCTCCGCCCTCGTCGGCTGTACGGTTATGGGCCCGTTCTACTCGCCTACCGCGTGTCATATCAGTCCTCCTGTTCAGTGGGTCAACCGCCCGTCCCCGTTCCCTTCGGCACCAGTATGTTTCCTCGGCCGCCAGCACAGGACACTACCATATCAACACTCGCCGTGACATGGAATCCGCACTGCACACACCGTCAAGTTCCTTCCCTCATCGTCTCGATCGTTTGCGGGGCGAACACATGGTTGTCGATGAGGCGCGAGGGAGGGCACGGCGACAGCGCCATGCTGAGAAGGGAGGCTTGTCATTGCCCCGCCGCGCTTGACCAGAAGCAGGCAAAAGCACTGTATGTCTACAATGAGACAGGGCATGGCTGCTCTGTACCCCGGTCCCCGGCTTTCCCAAGAACGACGTGGACGGGGAGGAGGACCACCAGACCGGTCCTGGACGGGGGCCTGGTCCTTGTCTCACACCCCGTCGTGCCATTCGTCCACCCCGGCCTTCCCTTGCTTCGGCATGCTGAGAGCGGCACAGCCCTTGTTCAGAGTTGACTCGGCCTTGCTTGGATAACCATGGACGCTATCTTGCCTTGACTGCCATCCACTCAATTCAATGGCAGAAGTTAGTTTTTCTTGTTGATCATCCCGCGAGTCCTCAATTGCACGTTTCCCCCTCCACCACCACCTCCCCCTCTCTTCCATCTTTTGCTCCTTCACGGCTTAATCGTTCGCCCGACCTCTTCTTTCGCTCTGGATTTCGTGGGGTTAAAAGGACATAGTCTCGGCATACACGAAGTATATCGTGTAAAAGGGCTTGACGATACATTTGGTTGATGGAGACGCACCTTCGCACGGCCAGCCTTCCTTTGGGACGCCCATGCAGATCGCAAAGACGTCTTGGTGACTCGGCGCACCTCGAATGAACCACAAGCCGGGTTCCGCCTCAACATCGACGACATGCTATCAGCTACCCTAGTCGCAGCGGTGCTCACTGGCATCGTTCGCGCACAGAGACAATCCGCCGTGGCTCTCACTCCTTCAAACGACTGGTATGTGCCGCCCCAGCCCAACATGCGCTTCCGGTTCTAACCGTTCCAAGGTACGGTGTCGATGGGAACTGGTCGGCAGTCAAGTTCCAGGTCGGCACGCCCGGGCAGTCTGTCAATGTTCTCGCGAGCACGTCTCTATCCGAGTTCTGGGCAATCGGCTCTGGTGGCTGCCTGACAAGTAAGTTCTCCAATCGTCTTTCTTCAGCATTCGCGTGCCGGTTTGTGCTCTAGCTCGAACGCTCTTGGCTTACATATAACCAGAGGAGCCCCTCTGCAGCAGTGCCAGGGGCAACGTTTTCACGATTGCTGATTCGAAATCCTGGAATCCACTGGGTGCATGGCAGCTTGGCCTTGATTACCTGGGCTATGGCGGAAATGGAGATTATGGTTTGGATGTGCTTTCAACCACTCTTTTGACGGGGGATGGGATGCACATGGACAACATCATCACTGCATCAGTCAACAGCACCGACTACTATCTCGGGTACCTCGGCCTCGGCCTCACAAAAGGAAGCTTTGGCAACAAGGTTGCCGAATCGCCTCTCACCCAAGCGGTCAAGAACTATGGTTGGATTCCCAGTTATAGCTACGGTTACACTGCTGGCGCCTACTACAGTAAGAGCAAACTCGTCCTCACCCAAGGTCCGATCTAATCGTAGCCAGTGGGCGTCTCCGGCACGCCGTGTTCTGTAACACTAGGAGGCTACGATGAGAGCCGGTTTGTCCCGCACGACAACGAATTCTCCCTGGACCCAAGCGATGGGCTGCCTCATGCCCTCGTCCGTGGGATCGAAGTGTCTGCCGGTCAGAATACCACGCTACCAGTTGCTTGGAACACCAGCACAAGGATCCTGTCCAACATGTCAACCTCTTTCAGTGCCATGATCGATAGCTCGACTCCCTACCTTTGGTTGCCGGACGCCGTTTGCGACCAGTTCGCCGAAGCCTTCAATCTGACTTACAATAGCACCTTGAATCTCTACACCGTGACTGATGAACAGTATGCCGGCTTCAAGGCTGGTTCGTCGCCCTACTCATTCACCTTCTCTTTTACTAGTCACGACAACAGCGACGACTTTGGCCACCCACTCACAGTTCCCGGTGTCGTCAACATCACAATCACCGCAGCGGCCTTCGCGCAGGTCCTGCGATACCCGTTCCAGAGCGAGACGATCAAATACGGCGAACCTGCCGTTCCTTATTTTCCTCTCCGACGAGCATCCAATTTGACGGACACGTTCATAATCGGGAGATCGTTTCTTCAGGAAGCTTACTTGATTACCAAGTACGACTCCGGCGTTTTCTCCCTCCACCAGGCCCTATTTCCGGACGAGCCCCTGAAGTCTCTGCAGCTGAGGAGCATTGCGCAACCGAGCAACAGTCCCTTTCCGCCACCCGCCCACCCGGGCTCGCGTGGGGGTCTCTCAACGGCGCAGATGGGCGGCATTGCGGCGGGCGTGGTCGCGGCCTGCGTAATCATGCTCGTTTGTTGGTACTTTTACCGCCGGCAGAAGAAGTCGAGGGCAACCAGGGCGTTGGACGACGGAAAAGACGCGGCCTCCTCGATCATGCCGGAGCCACCAAGGAGCCCTATGGCCAAGATGTTCACCAAGATACTTGGCAAGAAAAAGGCCAAAAGAAGGTCGGCACATGAGGCCACGGCAAGCACGTCCCAGCCTGCCGAGGTAGGGGCTGACGCCAGCCATGCCGTGTATGAACTGCCAGCCCCGGTAGACCCGGCCGAATTGGATGGCGACGACGGCAAGTCGGTCTTGGAGCAAACGGAGTTCGGAACGGACGACACCCAAAACCTGGCCGCGTACGAGCTGGCGAGAAGAAAGGTGGAAGTTCAGCTCCAAGGCCCCGTGCCGGCGTACACCCCACCCGAGAATCCAGCAGACTTCCCGCCCGCAGAGAAACCGATGCAGGACATGAGCCCCGTGGCGACCTTTAGGCATGAAGAGTCGGGGTCGCTACATTCTTCATCCCCGGCGTCGACATCTTCCCCGTCGTCTCCCACAGTCTGCGACAATCCGTCATCGACACGCGGCTCACTGCCGTCGCCAGTGAGCCCCTGCGGAGGGGAATGGACGAACCGCATGTCGGATCTCCCATCCCCTTTGACCGAGCGCGCGTCATACTCATCGCCGACCTTCACGGTCAGCAACGCGGGCACCACCATGCCTCAGCCTGTATCTGCCGAGAGCGAGGCATTCGCCTCAAGCCGCTCGAACTTCTCGAGCATGCCGTCGCCCACTTTGCTCCCCGCGCTTCCCGATTCTCCTCTTCCGGCTTACCAAAGGACGCCAATTGGCTCTTCCAACGTCGTCTGCTTGGGTCCTCTGCCGGAAAACATCTCCCTGCCAGGGCCCCAGACGACTCCTGCCCCACTAGCGTGTGCTAAAGAGAGCACCGACGTCGCAGTTGCCGAGGTCATGGCCGCAAATCGACCATCGACCGACACATTGGGAAGCAATTGGACCGAGTTCGAAGAAGAGCTGATGGCGCAAGAGTCAACGAGACAAGCGAGCCTTGCAGGGGACAGCATGGCCCGAGAGGCGGAATCGAACTCCTTGCGAAGCCTACAGCGGCTCGACGGTTCCGAGTTCATCCATATCCCCCAGTTGGCGGAACGGCGTTACAGCTGGGAGCATTGACAACGGAGACGCCGCTCTCGCAAATCATTTGGCGTTTACCGATACCACTCATAATGCTTAACCGCGCAGACAGCGGGGTGGCACAATATTTTCGCTTCACTTTGTTTTCCTTTTTTCTCTTTTCTTCACCAAACGTTTACAGATTAAAAGCGACGGAGTTTTGGACAAACGGCTACCCCAACATGGAACGGGGATATCAGCGAGCAAACGTGCAGGCGTCTGGGCATGACTACAAAATGGGTCTTTGATATTTTCTCTTTTCTCTTTTTGTCAAACAGGGACTTTTTGGAGGAGGGAGGGAACATGTTCTTGAATACCAAGACAGGATGCAGGGGCATCGGGACTCGAGTGAAGACTGGGGGTCTGTTGCGGAGGAACTCTGGAAGATATCGAGAGTGGCGGACGAGGTGGCAGGCGGTGGACGGCGGGATTCTCGAAACCATAGGTTCGGATGACATTCCGATTATGCTTACATATCGTAGCCGAGGCCATGAGTCCTCTGGAGAAGAGACGAGTACGTTCAACACCAAATTCAGGTCTTGTTTCGTTCGTGACTCCGCATGAATGCTAGCCGCGAGATTGCTCTCGGCAGGGGCGGGCCGGTGGCAGATCCAAGTCCCCCAGCAACCTGCATTGCGCCTTGCTACCGGAAGCGTCCACTACCGTCCGGCTTTCCGGGCGTCTCCTTTCTGGCCGTGGCCTCTGTCCGAGCCCAAAGCCTTGCGGATGCGCAACGGAATCGGCATCGCAGCACACTCGACTCCTCGCCTCCAGGTCCCGTGCCCGCTGGCGGCACGCACCTCGACCACCGAATATCTACCTCACGGCCATAGCATCGGCGCGCACCCGCTCACCAAATCTCCTCCCACCACGTCAACCCCGCAAACGCAGCCTCCACCGCAGCGTCGTCCGGGTACTTCTGCGCGTCCCCCCTCAGGCAGTCCTTGACGGCCTCCTTGACGGCGCGCGACATCCTCAGGCTGCCGCCGCAGACGACGAAGATGGCGTCCGAGTCGACCATGGCGCGGATCGTGGCGGGCTGCTGCCGGATGACGTCCTGCACGTACTGCCGCGGGGCGGAGGGGTCACGGGAGAAGGCCGTGTAGACTCCGAAACCGCCTCCCTCGCTCCCGGCG
>JAIMZG010000760.1:0-12203 GCA_020466075.1 Colletotrichum coccodes
CAGCGCTCATAGTAGTACACTTTAATACGCCTCTTACTGTAAAAAGGAAGTACCAAGCCGGCACCTCGCCACCTAATTGTTCCATGTTTGCTGGGTGAGCGATCCTGTTAGAGCGCGGATTTTATGCTACCTGTCCGGGTACCAAAAAACAAAAACAACATCAGCCACACCAACTTTTGTGTTCGTGCAATGCCTTTCCAGGGTTCTACTAGAGTTGGGCCAGGCCGACGCCTCTCTGGTCCTTGCAGCTCTCTGCGGGGAGCCTTATCCGGAGACCTGGGCGACTCTCAGTCCCATTCGGCGGCACTGCCCGGTACCTCAACCACGGCATTGGACACCAGTGGTTACCGGGCCGCGCGATGACACTGTCTCTATAAACGTTGATTGAGCTATTATTATCTGCGTCCATGGTTGATTCGCAAATTCCGAGAGCTAAGGTCGTGCTGACCTGTGGTGCTCGAAGCCGGTTCCCCTTGGGACATGGTCTACCCCACGATTGACACCGGCCTCCATCTAGACCACCTCATAAACACTGCATACAGTACAATTTCCCCGAGGCCAGCCACCCGCGCATGATCTGTCGTCAGAACGAGTCGTATAGTACAAAAATCTCAAGGAGCAACTACCCAAGTGCCAGAAACTCCCGAAGCATAGAAGAAACGCGCCCAGTGAGCTAGCGAGGCCTAGTTGAACGGCGCTGTTGCCTGGCCCTCGAGGTCTGGCTCGCCCCGAAGTTCATAGTACCTGAGATATCTGGCCTCAGCTCGGTGTCGGGTTGTTTCGTCCATTTCAGCGCCGGCAACGCCGTTCTCTTTTCCGTCGGCGGCCGGCTTGTCCAGCAGAGAAATGGAGCTTGGTCTATAGCGTTGTTAGGGCCATCCAAGGACTACTCCTTCAAAGGTGTGACTTACCCGAAAATCTCTCTGTCGATAACCAAGAATTGTTTCATCGCGTCCTTGCCGCCCCGCTGCTGCAGGTAAGACAGGTAAATCTGGTAAAGCTCCTTCTTCGTCGAAGCTGACAGGCGGCTCTTGCTCCGGAGTTCGTCAAAGATTTGCTTAATGCGATCGCCATGCTGGTCCTCTACCTCCGTGCTCGTAGCCTGCTGCAACTCGAAGTCGAGCCACTTGTCCCAGAATACGCGGCTGTCGGCATACCATTGAACGTTCTTGAGGAACACACTGCGTGCCTCCTCAACCGAGCCCTTAACCTTCCACAGGAAAAAGGCCCATTCGGTGACAAGGGCGGCCTTGGTGAAGATATCCACCTGGGGAGAGTCGATCTGTGCCTTGAACACCTCGATAGCCGCGTCCAGACCACTCTGGCGGCGCTGAAGGTGAGCCCATGAGGTAATAACCTCGATGCAGTCGGGAAGCTTCATCAGGATCGCCGCATGAATATCGCGAGCGATGTCAACACGCCCGCAGCTCTCCTCGAAGTAGGCGAACTGCAGCCTGATGCCCGGACGGCTGATGGGCACATACATAGTGGCAGCTCGCTGGTAGATGATTCTAACCTCTTCCTCCTTGCCTTCCTGCGCAGACATCCAGCGGGCGTACCGGAACCAGAATTCGTCGTAAAACGCGCAAGTTACCAAACAACGCTCGTAGAGAAAGACGATACGGGTGAAGTTCCCCTCAGACTCTTCAAAGTCGAGGTACTTGCGCCAGTTGGCGAGTTGTGAGCTCTCAAGCTCCGTAACGTGGAAGTAAGGTCGCTTCATCTCGGATTCGTAGGTCCATCGCTTGTTGGTCTCGCCCTGGGTCTGAGTGAAGTACTCGTAGTACATGGCGTCAATCTTGGTGCGGACATCACGTTCAACCTCGAGCTCCGTTCGCTGGACGCCAGCATATTGCGCACTTTCCGCCTCAACCTCGGCCCGGAATCTGTCCAACGTCTCGGCAGGGACCAGCTCGGTTACTGGGCGGCTGTGGGATAGCTGGCGGAATCGCTCAAAGTACCGGGCGTATTGGTGCATCGGAATGTGGATGACACGGGACAGAATGGCAAAGATCTTGTCTTGGGCCTCCTGTCGCTCCTCATACTCGATGTACTTATCCCAGAACGGGTGGGCAAGAAAGTCTAAGCCGACGCAGGTCGCACCGCGCTCGAAAAGCCTGGAGCGGAGGGTCAGTACATGGCCTTAGGCTGGGGAGGGGGAGTGGTCAGGAGTATGGGGAAGGCGGGCTATACAGGAAGGGGTATCAAGTGAAAACAACTGGCGAATCCAAGCTCAACGTAACGTGTTCCAATGGGAGCGGTGTGGTGGAAATGCGACGTGAAGCGGACAACGGATCAGTCATCGTCAAGTGGAAATCAGCAGAGCCTGGTAACTACTAGCGTGAGAAGGCATCCCAACAATAGGGCTGCTGTTGGCATTTCTCACCGACGAATACTTGTGGAAAAGGCGGCGGATGAGGTCCAGGCATCGCTCGATCGAGCTGTTGAGCGGCCGGTGAGGCATGCTGTGGTGATGGTGATGTTAAGGGGAAGGAAAGCCGACCATCAAATACTTACTCCCTGACGAGGTGTGGGACGTGAGTGGTCTCCATTTTGAAGGAGCAATAATCGGTCCACAAGTCGACAGAATTGGTGATGCTGGCGCATCCTCGCTCGTAGACCTGGAGAAGCGCGCTGTCAGCCGCAGCTCAGGAGTAAGGGATGCGATGCGACGCGAGGCGACACAAACTTACCATCTCCGCTGACTCGGGTCCAGCGATGTTGAACTCGAGATCGGCGTACTTCTTCCAGTAGCCGAAGAGCAGAGGAAATTTGAGTAGGAAGCGGTCGTAGGCATCGCGAAGAGTGGCCAGGGCCTGTGGGCTGGAGTTACGGTTCAAGCCGCCCTCCAAGCCCTCGCAGGCGCGGACCAGCTTCTCCCAGGTCTCGAAGTTATCCGGGTCGGCATCCTATGGGCGTGCAAAAGAGATTAGCGATCGTTCAATTGGATTTGACAGTAGGTGCGATGTAGATGATGGTGCAGCTTAACGTACCACCTCGGCTTGGAGCTTCTTGATCTCGGCGCTCTCCTCTTCGGAGCTCCCGAAGTGGTCGTAATCAGACATGGCGGGCGCGACTTGGAAACGAATGGCGGGATGAATTTGGTTTCGGAGGATGATTCGATGATGCGCAAGGCTATGGTGAACAGCAGCAGGCGGCAGAGGCGGATTGCAGATGGGTGAATGAGGGCACTGCAAATGTCAAGGCTGTGGCCGTTGGGATCGTAAATGACCGGTTCGAACGGCGAGGTCGCGAAAGGAAGGGGGGGCTGGATATTTTTTTAACAGCACTAGGGGACTGGGGCTGCACCTGCACCTCTGCGATAGGGAGATGGGGCTAAGGCAGGGTGAGGAAGTTCGTCTTCTACGCGCGAACCAAACGGAAAAAGGTACGCCGAGGCAATGTACCTTGACAGGCGAACCCTTGCTTTCAGTGCTTTATTAGTGACGCGGCGGAAGCGAATAAGATGAGCCCAAAGCTCAGACAGATTAGGCGGTCGCGGGTCGGCAATCCACCTGTACGAGGGGCTCAGTACAAACGTTGCAGGTACTTTATCCACAGGAAAGAGGCCTTACGCAGTTCTGTACTCATTGTGCCTACTGAGGTGCTCTTTCCTTGCAGCTGGGCCCTGTTCAGAGGTGCAGCACTGCGGGTGCTTTGCGCGCATCAGTTGCCTGTGGAGGCGGCGTGAGGGTGGATCATCCAACCTCTTCATCCTGCCGCCTCTCGCCTGCCCTGTCCTGTGTGCACAACACTTCGGATTCTGGAGACAGCCCGACTGATGGACGTTGAAAGTGTGGAGTAGTGCCGTCGTCTGGTCGTTTCCCCCTAGCAGGTCGATATTTTTTCATTCTTTGCTGGTTCGGCTGTCTTAGGTAAGCAGCCAGTCAAACGTGGGGCCTATTTGACGTCCGATATCCATGAAAATCCTTTCCCTCTCTTTTTCTCTTTCCTTCACAATAAGGCTTGTGATGATTCTCAAATAATACATGATAGGAAGAGAATGACTGACCACCCAAGGTGGCAGCGTGATCTCAATATTATATCTGAAGCCTGATCTGCGCAAGCATTGATTCTGCCACTTCTGCACCGGCTGGGGAATCCCCCCAACCCGGCCGTCCTTTCGCGTCTCATCTTTACATTCTTCCCCTTTCACAAGGTCTCTCAGAAGGCACCGTCCGTGCGTGTGACCAAGTCTGAAGCACCCCAAACGACCTCTTCGCAACCCCTTCAAACTCGTCGTTCTGTTACTTACCAATATTGCCTTTCCAAATATCAACCAGATCCCACCTGGCAAGCTCGGCCAGGCCGACTGGTGATGTCTGAGCTCTGGATCGACACTTAGGTGCCGTCCAAAGCCGACTCACTCTGTCTTAAAGGTTGGAGCTGCACATCTAACGATGGCTGACTCTGGTCTCGTCTCCTAGCGGCCTATCCAGTCGCCGCTTTCGCACGTAGTTGCTGGGACCAGATCTGTCGTCGAACTGTAAATTAAACTGCGCCGAGAAGCCATACGTGAACATTGGAGAGAAAAAGAGATTTGTCGCTAAGGAAGTCCAACAGATCGAGAACCCCTTTCCAAAATCTCAGCCCGTAATGCTTACGGAGCGTGAAGATGAAGAGTTGGAGTGTTTGGCGTGACACGCACTCGCTGTCGTTATCCATGCCGCCTAGTTTTAAACATTGCGACTCCAGGATGTCAGATATGTTCCTGGTAAGGCCAAAGTCCCTCGAACTTTCCACTGAGTCGTCACCAGCCATGTACTGTTCAACCTCGACAGGTAAGAGTATCTGCTACAGCTAGATTCAGCGAGGGGAATGACCACCACTTTGTGGACCTTGATGCGTTGATTGGTTTGTGACGTCGCGCAAGGCCAGACGCAGTACTTATACTTCCCCCTTCTGAAGAGACGGGTCGGATGAGTAGTATCTGTAAGCATCTATGGAGATCATGATCCCCCAAAGCACTTCGCGGTCGTAGAGGGATTCGTGAGGTAGCAATATCCTCCATAAATTCTCAGCGAGAGGTCAAACACTTCCTCCTGACTAGACTGATTCATTACAAAGTCCTTGTACACCGGGAAGCGCGAGTGGTAGCCTGTAAAATTGTGAACCAAGCAGTAGGGACAGGTGAACCATCTGTTATCATCTGCAGCGCCCCGAAAGATCTCGTTGTAGGCCCCCGATAGAATGGCGCCGGCGAGCAGCCTCTCAAGAATATCCTTTGAAAACTTTCTTGGAACTTGCGATGGCGTCTTAAAAAGTCGAGCGTATCATTGGCGTATAAGATGAATTTACCAGTTTCGGGTGGCGACCCGGTCCAATGTGGAAATAGTCGAGTCGTACTCGAAGCAGCAAGCCAGATAATGGAAACCCAGCAAGTCGTCCTGACATCGATACACCGAATCTCCTGACGAAGACCGAGTTGATTGGCATGCTTGAAAGTGGATGTAATGAGAGCAAATCCAACAGCAAAGCTTTCGCAGCGACTATTTCTGGGAAACCTGTGGGGATTTTTGCTAATACTCGAGAAGAAGGTTCTTGGAAAGGTCAGCTGGGACACAAAGGGCCAGAAAGGTGAGTTTATTGGAATGGTGTGCGGCACGGCTCATTGGTGACGTTGGCATAGAGGATAGATAATAGTTGCTTGGGACACACTGATGCCTACTTTGCTAAGAACGTCCAACTCGTGATCTCGGATGCCTTGGTACACTTAACTCGCGAGGTAATGTCTAGCAGCAACGTCCAAAAATGTTGGCTGGGCGGCAAGATAAAGTCGAGAAATGAAAGTCTGCCTGCGGCTGCACGACTATGAATTCCTTCGCTCGGGTGTCCTAAATATCTCTCTTCATCGCTTTTGGGGGGTTCATCACAACTCTAAGTTTCCTGTCACTGGGCTCATGATGGAAGTCTGTGTTACTACAGCACTGGTTGCCTCCAGGGCATCTTCCATACCATCGGCTCCAAGAACCCGAGCCAAGACAGGTTGTTGCTAGCTACTGACTCCATGTTCAAGCGGGAAACAGGAAACATCTTGAGCTGGAAGGGTCTGCAGGGCAGCGAGGTACGTACTTCCCTGCTCTGCAGTTGAATCCGACATGTGCCAGTCAGTTCCATCCTTCCTTGCCCTGCCTCCAAGGTAGCGATGTGGTCCGTGGGGTTGAAACGAGAAGCGAGCTACCTGTCCAGTCGGAGCTTAGGCGCCAGATACAGCGGCCCAGCCTCTAAACCCTGGTACTTCCGGCAGGACGGACGTCATTGTCGGGCCTGTACAGGCAACCCAAATTCCCCTTCCGTCAGCAACGACTTCCTCCATCGCAAATCTTCGTACAACTTTAAGCCATTGCCCGATCCTGCATCTCTTCAGGACACCGTCGTTCCGCTGCTACCTTTTTCTTCTCCGATTGGGCTCCGAGTCGTCACCGAGGCGTCTTTTTTCGACCTGCCGACGACGGTACCCTTCGATGAAATCAGGCCAGCACCCCGCGTCCAAGCATGCTCTGCGATAACTGCGCTTCTTCTCCGAATCCTTCAGCCACACTTCCCAACCACCATGGAGTACGCCGGCTCCGGATCATGGCCTACTCAGGTGCCGGCACCAGAGAAATCTAGTCGACTTTATATTCGCGACTATCCTCATCGCACCATAGCCCTTGTCTCGTCGTCTCATGCCCTCATATTCCGTTACAGCTCCTCCAGCGCTGGCGCGAACGGCTCCCTTACCTCCCTCGCTTCTACTCGATCACGGCCAAATGGCGACGGTACTGCATCGAAATGCATGGTGGAATTCACTCATATCACCAAGAACACACTAGCCGATTACCGGCCTCTGACCCCACGACCGACTTTTGGAACACTGGGCCTGATATCCGTCGAGGGCGACGTGTTCCTCTCTGTAGTAACACACGCCACACGAGTTGCCACTCTAAGACCGGGAGAGACGGTGGAGCGGATTGCGAGCGTTGCCTTTTTCTGTCTCAACAGTAGCGAGTGGGACAATGTCGTTTCTCTGGACCCCTTGGATTCTGAGATGTCAGATGTCAGTTCGGTGTATGGCCAGAACCTCAGAGGGCGGGAAGTTCAAATGGAGCATCCATGTACAGATCTCCGCAAGCTTCTGGGCAACGGTACTTTCTACTACAGCACCGATTTCGATTTGACGAACAGGTTGCAGGATAGGTAAGGGCTTGGGTCTCCCTGAGGCACGTACAGGTTGCTGACCGTATAGAACGGTGAACTCGTACACGTTTGACATCGACAACTTCGACGACTCCTTTCTGTGGAATTCGTACATGATCAGCCCGCTGGTCCAGTTTAGGTCCCGACTGCTGCCCCAGGAACGCGAGGCCTTAGACTCGTCAAGATTCCTGACTTCTGCCATCCGTGGCTTTTGTCGAACAATGGCAATTCCGCAAACAAGCGCTCCACTGAAGACTCGATCAACTGGGCTGCCTTCATATCTTACCGTAGTATCACGGCTTTCTTGCCGTAGAGCTGGAACGCGTTTCAACTCCAGAGGCATTGATGACGACGGCAATGTTGCCAACTTTGTAGAAACAGAAACCATTTACTGGAGTCCTGGCGGCATTCTCTTCTCGTATGCTCAAGTCAGAGGCTCTGTCCCGCTCTTTTGGGAACAGACGGCGGAGCTCATTCCTGGCAAGCAAAACATCACCGTCATCAGATCGCCCGAAGGAGCACAGCCTGCCTTCAATAAGCATTTTGCGGACTTGGAGCAGGCCTATGGCGCTGTGCACGTGGTAAACCTATTGAGCGAGGGCAAGCCTGGTGAAGCACAGCTCAGTCAGTTGTATCATCTGGGGGTGGAGCATTGCCCCCTGAGCCAAGTTGGCGAGGAAGAGTCGCAAGACCATGCGCTGCTTAGAGAAACCCACTACGACTTCCATGCGGAGACAAAAGGTCCGGGCGGCTACGAAGCGGCACGTCAAATTCGCAGATATATCGAAAACTCGATAGACGGGTTTGCCTACTATCTGGCTGAAGAGTCGGAGGATGGGGCTGCTGATAGTAACGATAGCCAAGGCTCACATCGGATGGTAGTGGTTCTCCAACAAGAAGGGGTATTCAGGACGAATTGTCTCGATTGTTTGGACCGGACGAACCTGATCCAGACTCTCATATCCCAGATGGCCACAGAAGCTTTTCTGGGTCACCGAGGCGAATATGCCACGTCAGACTTCTGGATGAGACACTCAACCCTCTGGGCAGACAACGGCGATGCCCTGTCGAAGATCTATGCCGGCACTGGGGCGCTCAAGTCGTCTTTCACACGTTCTGGGAAGATGTCGTTGGCTGGTGCTGTCGCGGACATGCGCAAATCGGTACAGCGTCTTTATCACAACAATTTTACTGATTCGGCCCGGCAAACGACAATTGACCGGCTTCTCGGACGCCTCGTTAACCAGATCCCCGTCCTTCTTTTCGATCCCATCAGCGATTACGTTTCCAGCGAACTCACAAAGAGAAGCGCCGAATTCTCCTCCGTACAGGACATTACCATGTAAGTAGTCTGGCGCAACGTTGGCTTCTTAAGACGCTTATCATTGTAGGCTGGTTGGTACGTTCAACCTGAATGGCCGCACCGAGGGTGTTGACAGCGATCTTGCCCCATGGCTAGCTCCAGAAGAACTCGGCAACGTGTTGCCCGAGATTGTCGCCGTGGGGTTTCAAGAGATTGTTGAGTTGAGCCCGCAGCAGATTATGAACAGCGACCCCTCCAGAAAACAACTTTGGGAGGCTGCAGTGAGAAGATGCCTCAACAAACGGGCCAAGGCGCTTGGCGGGGAAAGATACGTCTTGCTCCGAAGTGGGCAACTTGTTGGTGCAGCACTGTGTATCTTTGTCAAGGCTCCTGCCCTAGCCAACATTAAAAATGTTGAAGGAAGCGTCAAGAAGACTGGGTTGTCGGGGATGGCGGGCAACAAAGGCGCGGTTGCCATACGATTCGACTATGCGAATACCCACGTCTGCTTCGTAACGGCCCATTTAGCTGCTGGGTTCTCGAACTATGACGAGAGGAACAGGGACTACGCGACGATTCATCACGGACTTCGTTTCCAACGGAACCGTGGCATTGACGATCACGGTATGTACAGGAACAAATTTTCCTGCAGTTTACCTCATGGGATTCGACCTGACCCGAGAACAGATGCTGTTGTATGGCTGGGGGACTTCAACTATCGAATTGGTCTTGGTTCGGAAGCCGCGCGTGGTTTGATCAAGAAGCGAGACCTTGAGACACTTTATGAGAACGACCAGGTAAGGAGGCAGGGAGTGTCTTGCGAGCCGATCACCAGGCTGACTGTGCTTCGTAGTTGAACCTCCAGATGATTGCGGGACTTGCGTTCCCATTCTATTCCGAAGCTCGGATCAACTTCTTGCCCACGTACAAGTTCGATCTTGGTACTGACGAATACGATACATCGTACGTTAGACGGGCTGGCGTCGTCCTTGATCTCGATGCAAAGATTGACTTTCAACAGTGAAAAAGCACGTATTCCAGCATGGACCGACCGCATTCTGCGCAAAGGAGCAAACTTGCGTCAAATGGCATACAACTCGGCCCCACTCAGGTTCTCAGATCATCGGCCAGTGTATGCGATATTCCAGTGCAACGTGAGCATCATTGACGAAGCTCTTCGAGACCGAATCAGCAAAGAGCTTTACCAACGAAGGAAAGCGGAAGTAGGAGATGTAACCGCCAATCTGGACTCGGAGGAGACTGACGACGAGGACTTGATCGGCTACGAAGCCATCGAGCCAGGATTGCCTCCTGCTAGCTCCGACCGCCAAAAGTGGTGGTTGGAGAACAAGCAGCAGGCGAGAGTTGACATAAAGCAACCCAAAGCGCCAGATGAGCACGCTACGGTATTGAATCCTAACAGGCCGCCGAACCCCTTTACGCCAACAGGGGAGCAGGACTGGGTCAACGTGCCGAGGTCAAGGCTATCGTCCTTCTCCAGCGTCTCGACATCGCCGTACGAGCATGTCTATGCTCCAAACGATTTCTCATCGTCAGCCTCGAACAGAATTGGGAGGAAGCTGCCGCCGCCATTCGATCCGTCGGCTTTATTATCAAAGGTCGGCGGAGTCAACATCAAAGACGAGAAGTTACAAAGGGGAGAAACGCCACCGCCACCACCGCCCCCCAGAAGGCAGACGGGCGCCAGTACCGGAATGCAGCAGCCGCCACTGATACCCTCGAATAGAGCGCAGAACCCGGAACCTCCACGACCATCATCTGCGATCTCTCAGTTGTCGCAGATATCGTCGCAATCCAAGTCCAAGCCCGCGCCACCCGTCGCAAAGAAGCCGGCGCATCTGGCCACTTCACCGGCCTTGAGCAGCAACGGAACCGGTTCGTACAAAGATGACCCGACAGAAAGGCCACCGCTACCGGAACGGGCCTCGACGGGCTTCACTAATCTAAGCGCGGGCTTGGAGGGAGGGATGCAAAGAAAGCCGGTTGGCACAGCGGCCAAGCCGCCCAAGCGGGCGGGTACCCTGAATATTGATCCCGGCAGACAGAGCCCGATGGCCGGGGCAGTCGCGCTACCGGGCATGAGAAGTGGTGAGGCACGGCCCAAACCGAAGATCCCGGCCAAGAAAACTGCGCCAGTAAACCTATTAGACTCGCTGGGCGACGAAGGACCCAACGACATAGGAAGCTGGGAAACACTAGTTCCCAGCACGCAAAGATGACGGATCTGTCTTGCAGAATTTTGCGATAAATAACATACACAAGCGGGCGGGCATCGTTTACGGGATAGACAGCCAGTTGGCTGCTTTTTGATAGTTGGCGATGGAAAAAAAATCGGCTGGGTTGGGTGGGTTTGCCATCGCTATGGCACTGCGGAGGGTGAGTGGACGCTACGAAGAAATACAAAATAATCATCATCCAGTATGGCTCGATGTTGCAGATGCTGTGCACCGGAAATCGACTGGCGTCTTACACACCTCGATCTCATATCCATGCTGGATGAGGAAGCTCAATGCCTGCCCCGCCGCTGACGGGGAGTTAATCTTGAAGCGACCCGATGTGGGTGAACCGGGGGATGGCGCCAATCGGCTTCCATGCCATAACCACCAACGACACAACGTCATTCGAAGTAACCTTCACCAGCCAACTCGCCCCAGGCCGGCTTCACCGAACTGGATGGATAGACCCTGGATTTTGAAATTCGCAGGGAAGCCGAGTTCTTATTCACCCATCACAGATCTCCTCATGTCTTCTTTCACCTCCTGGACGAGACTCACGACATCGTGTTCTTGACGACTGAGACACTACACCGCTTCCTCCCATCACTCAAAACCAACGCACCTGCGCCGCCTCCCTTTCCTTTGCTTATAGTCATTGACATCTGACAGCGGCACTATCCAAGCACGCACCGCCCTAGCTCAGAGTCCAAGTCACAAGTCACGTCCTCTCAAGCGCCACAGCGAACAAGGGGTGGTGTTCGAGCCTGTTGGTCGGGGTCACTCTGCCAGTGAGTATCATTGCACGCGCCGCACCGACTTTCCCCGTGCTTCCTGCTCCCTCCCCCCTGCCCTTCCCTTTCTTCGCCCGCAACAGCCGCTTGCGGAGACCCACTCAAATACCCGGGACTCTCCAGGACCGGCCGATTGCCTCCCTGGCCTGAGGCCCCCTCCCCATCACCATTCTCTCTAGTGCGGCGCACTGGGCAGTGGTCAACTGGACTGGGCCTGCCGATCGCGGGGGAGGCGAAGCCTGAATCGGACAACCTCCCTACAAGAAGACAGAAAGAGGACCCAAGACGCAAGAGCAGAAACCCCCCGGGCCTCCAATACGCTCGCCTTTTGCCCTCGTTCGCTCGCAGCGCCTGAGCCGGTCTGCTTAACCCTTCGGCTCGTCTTCTTCCCGTCCCATCTTGCCTGACCTTCTTTCACCAACCTAGAAGTCCAAAACGCCCTAAGCCTAGAAGAAAATCCTGCAGACGAGCTACTGCGTTACGTGCTCTAGTCACCTGCCGATCTCTCTCTCCTCTATCGACCCTCCCTCAAGTTAAGCGGCAGCTACATGGCCGCCCTTGGTTCAAGATTCGTAGGGCCGAAAGACAGACGAACGGACGGACGCTCGTCGCAGTGACACGACACGAAGCCCACCACCTTCTTTTACCATCGTCGTTGCTCCTGTTATTTCATTCCTTTTTTTTTTTTTTTTT
>JAIMZG010000764.1:0-67064 GCA_020466075.1 Colletotrichum coccodes
CCCTAAACGGCCAAGGGAAAAACGTGCGAAACATTCCGAGCCTGCGGGACGGTGAGGATTAAGCTTATTGATAGGCCCCAGTAATTTCCTCATTCACGAACCCGTCTCGCTCCGGACCGCCTACCGAGAAGAACGCACGAAAAACAGTCGGTTGTTTTAGCTTTCCGAGATTGAACCGTCCCTTGCCTCTTTTCATTTTTGCAGTCCTCGTGACCGTCAAGGGTTGAAAACAGCTCAACTGATCAATCGATTCAATCAGATATCGAGCCGTCTGTTTTTCGCTCTGAACGTCAGCTGCCGCTTGATGTCAGACATTGCAGCCCAAAAGTGCAGCTGTCGGGCGTTGTTGGGAAAACTCCATGGTCGCCCGCAAAGTCGATGGATTGCAGGCCTCGGGATTGGCGGTTCTCAAGTTGGCCCCCGACTTCCACCACACGTGAGCCGAGCAATTCCCGGAACCGCAATGATTGCCCACTGGGTTGTCGGCCAGATCTTGCTGGCGTTGCGATCAGGCCCATGGACAGGCCCCAGATGGTATCCATGACTTGGAAAGACGTCATGTTGGTGGTGTCCGGAACACGAGAATGCACGAGACTAGCGCCTTGTTGAAAGATTATCTAGGGAGCAATAAATCGCAAAAATCAACTGGGAATGTCGTCAATAGCGAGAGAGGTGAAGTCCGCGGGCTAAGTTTTACCCGTCCACTACCGTGCCCACGTCCTCTGGCTGCTAACCCATGTACGCATTGCACTCGGCACGCTTGAAGTCTGCGATCAATCTCACCGAGCCATCGGCCGTGGACGGTACGACCGCGTTGACAATGTCCATGCAGCGCCCTAGGTAAATGGCTGCGGCCGCGTACTTGTGACCCAGAGCGGAAAACTGGCCCGTGGCGCTGAAGCCTGTGGCAAAGAAGCCGAGGATGCCGGCTGCGGCTGTTGACGAACTTCATGGTTGACATGCGGGCGGGTTTTAGCTGTGAGTTGCGGTTGATCGTGGGGGATTCTCGCTGGCTCTGTGGCATGTTCTGTCAGTGCTTGTAGTCAAGGGTCGGATGGGATGGTGCAATTCGGGTGTGAGCACCTGCTATTTTGAGAACGGTTCGAGGCATTTGAAGGTTGCGGCTTTGACGTATATCTCGGTGGGACGGATTCCCAGGATTTTCCGAGTCCATCACTTCTGTTGTCTTGCTCCACCGGGTATTCATTCAATCGTGCAACGCTGCAAACTGGTTCGCAATAAGCCTGTCAGCGTCTAACCAGAGTTCTTAATCGTATGGCTGGAAATATGAAATTGAGCAAACGGCCCATCAAGACGCATCCCCTGCACCAACTCGGTTTCAGGAACACATGTAGGAAACAGGCTATCAAGCAATGGCGTAGCTGCTGCCGGACTTCGAGTTAGGCCTTGGCTTTCGTTGTTCAACTCGTGACGAACATACAATTTGAGAACCTCCCCAGTACGTTCCGCTTGCCAAATACTGGAGCTTGTTCCCGCCACAACTAACTTGATGAGACACGGAGCAGATGGCAGTCGCCAGCTAAGTTCATCCTCCAACAAACTCCGAGGGGCTGCCAACGCAGGATAGCATGCTTTCCAGTTGGGCTCGACTGCGGACTGAGCAGTGCAGAGTCGGCTCTTGGATCTCCTCGTAATATCGGGAGTCCGAAACATTCGCATACGGGGCATCTCGAGACATTGTAAAAAGGGAGCAGCTGTTCACGCTGGGGCCATGCTTCTCGTGTTGTCTTTGCAATGCATCCTTGTCGAGCACTGAATGGCAAACGGTCCAATCTTATTATTTGGTAGTGGGTGGCTGATAGGTATGGCACAGCAACGTTGGCAGACCATGAGAGCTCGCAGCGGTTGAGTAGACCAACAACGTTAATACGGAACTTCGAACGGCCTTTCCGTTCGGCAATCCCGTGAATCCAAGGCCAGGATATGCAACAAGTTGTCCGGCAAACAGTCTCGACTTTAAGTCATCGCTGAACCAACAAGTGTCGTGCTACCCAGCCAAGCCAGCGGCTTACCCCGCCCAGCATAGCGATATAGTGCCCTGCGCATCGCCTTTCCTCAGGAAAGGCTCTGTCAGGGAAAGCCTGCTCTAGAACGGCTCCAAGAGTCCAATGCAACCGACTGACGGAACACAATTTTGTCGTTGTGTTATTTTGAGTTTTTCTCAGTGCCCAGTCTCGTCTCGACTGTGCAGCTCGATCTGTGGCGTCTGCCTGGGAGGCTTGGGCTGAAATGGCTTCCAAAAACGCCACCGGCGCAGGAGACTCGTTCATGACAGCCGTCACGACGAACACGGACGACTCCAGTAATTGTAAGCATCCTGATGTGTCGAGAACGGTTCTCTGCAGAGCTTGCGTGTCCGGGCCTAGGTTCGCTTCGAGAAGTGTCATTCGTTGCCTGTACGGAGAGCCGTCGACGAGCAACCAGATATTCCTGCCTAGAATACGACGGGTAATCTGGGTGACAGTATGCAACAAGATGGTTCTTGTGATAGGGTCGAATTCCCAGGTCCAGCCCTTGCTCATCAAAGCTTTCGATAAGGTATATTGAGCGGCTATCGTACCGCGGGGGAGGGGGTTCTGCTAGTAGCTACAGGTACCACTGGCGCCCACACTACACCAGATGGAAGATGAAGGCTGGTGGGATAGACGCAATTGGCTGTATTATTAGGAACCGTCGGTGCTAGACCAATTATGGTTGCTTTATTCGAAGTATCGACCAGTTGTGGTCGGTAGCATTGCACTCGCACATATCCCAATTGCTAGACAAGCGGTCGTGCGGTGGAGGCGAGGAAAGAGGTGTGCAAGAGGAAGGTTGTGGTACTCGGTAGGTACGCCACAGAGCTGATGTGGATCACGTATTACAGTAGTGCGGGTTATCTTCGGCGAACGGGCACCAAGTGGAAGCTTAACTACTACGGAACATCCCATTGGCCACTGTTGTCGATTTAAGGAAGGTGGGTGCGGATCATGTTCATCCAATAGACAGCTCTTACCTTAAATCCGACAACTTGGTGTCGGCTATCGTTATTCTTACCACAACATCCTCCTTCGTTCATTGGTGGTCCCTCCATTCGGTAGAGCTCTCGGCTGCATGTCAAAGCAAGAAATTATAGACTTGAGTGAGGGTAGAGAGTTTCCCTCGTTCCCTTAGGTTCGTACGTGCGCATTGTGTCAGCTCAGGCCCGCGACCCCGGTTCGAAGTCAGCGACCAAACACCTGTCCTGCCTTACCCTTTCGCATCACGCCTCCGCCCCTCCACCTGCTACGCCGCACATCTGCTCGACTAGACGCTGTTACGGCATCTGAGACGCGCACAATACCCTGGAGTGAGCACATTTTGCATTCCTATCACATTTCTAAAACAGTATACCGATGATGACAGGGGCATTTCCGAGAGCACGCCAGCCAAGGCCCTATGGCCCTTGATTCGGTGACTGCGGAAACGGCGTGTGTCAACCTATCTGATTTTTAGCCTTCTGTGCTTCCGAGAAACCACCACTAGTGCGGACGCATGATGATGATTGTCACTTGCAATCAGGCCTACCTCGGTCTTTTACGCCCTTCAGTCAAATGAGGCCATAACCCGGGAGCTGCACTTTCCCTGCGTGACGTTCTTGCCCATGGTTGCCTATTTCTTGGTGGTGTCACGGCTGCAGCAGACTGGCTTGAGTCTGTGTGGGGGGCGTGTGTTTTGCTTGACACCCACAGGCCCATGCTGCTTTTGCTCTCGTGCGTGCTCAAGGGTCGTTGCCCAAGTCTGCCTCGGCTAGGCAGAAACGTGCCTTGGACTCCGTGAAACTAGTGAGTGACATCCGTCCTCAGTCCTTCCTAAGTATAGACGACTGTCGGGATGGCCAGAGATTCCTATCTGATCGTTGGAGGTTTTCAGACACGCGGGTTTGACAGCCGCGTATCAAAGTGACGCCCTGGCTAGCCCGCAGATAGTGTGTCTGTGTGCTCAGCCCTACGAAGAGCAGATGTTGGGACAGCATATGGCTGTCAATATGTATGGTTGCCTCAGCCGCCATACAGAAACGGTGCGAAGGGGTTTGCAGCCACTTACCGTCACTTCTCCGGCACACTCCATCAATACTCGCATGGTCTCATGTTAGTAAACGCTGACTGAAGCCCAAAGTAATCGGCCCTTTTCGTTGAAGCAGTGCGGGAATCACCAGTTAGCTTCCTTAGATGTCAACTTAAGCTTTCCGAGATCAGTTACTTAAAGCCAACTCAAGTCCCTCCTTTTAAAGAGAAAAGAAGTGGGAAGTTCCTTGTCAACCCGCTTGGCCATTCCATCGCACTGCATTCGTCGAGAAGACTGTGCGACAAGACTGCGAGTTCATCTTTGGCTACAAACAATGGACGCACCTGGAACAACCACTCGAGACCAACACGCCTTGCCTGAGATTATTGCCTCTTCCTTTGCCGCCATGTTCTGTAAGGAGTGTGCAACCAGAGCTCGGTCGCCTCACCCAATGCCGCAGAACGTGGGCTGATCGTCATACCTGTGGTCGAAGCCAAGAGTAAGCAACTCGAAAGTTGGCCCGACTTTCTTCCAAACTCAATGAACTGAGATTATCAGACTGTGCCCCGCTTCAGTTCTATATCCAATTTTGGCCGATTAAGCTCGGCTCCGTAAAAATCACCTTTTCCATCAATTGGCGCATTGGGGCTGGCCGTGATTGATCGAGACGCATTGGAGGTGGCCACCATTTCCAACTAGGGTGCGGCCAAGAGTCAGGGCCGTGAATGATAGCACCAGCTCCGTATCGGCATCTCCGCAGCAGCTCTGCAGTCCCCGTTGCCCTGGCTGGTCAATAAACGAGACCAGCCCGGAGTTTCAGGACGGCTCTGCTGGTACATTTTTCAACACGCTCTTCAGCTGTGATGTACTTTTAGCCAGTCGGTCGATTCGCTTCCCTGCTCGAACAGAAAAACAACAACCCTTGCGACGTAGCTTTAGAGCGCTAGCATCGAGTCTGCCTCGTGTTCACAATCACCCCGAGTTAAAATAGAGACACCGAGACGAATCAGTCAGCAAGCCCCTCATCGTCAAGTCCGTGAGGGGAAACCTGTTTGGAGCACCAGTCACACGATGCCCCGCGCTAATTATAGACTCTTGACTTGGAGGAGCTTGGGACGTTCAGAAATTTCAGACCCAGGCAATCGATGATCGCTGTCCAGTGTTTTCAACCTCGTATCGTACAGGATCTATGAATATAGTACAGTTGGTGGTGTCAAGTGGTGTGAGGCTGGAAAATGGTGTAGTCGCGCAAAACCCCCAACCCGTTTATCGTAGACCCTGAGCCTCCCTCTCGGCCCTGCGCGCGGCAATGCGCTTCCTGAAGCGAACCTCCGCCCTTCTGCGTTCACCTCCGTCGACCTTGTGGCCCTGCTTGTGCTCCCACATGCCCTCGGCCACAACCACGCGCGCGCCTTCGCCGGCCTTCAAGGGCAGGGCGTGGGGACCGGAAATCGTGTGAGAGCCACGCACCGTGTACCCCGACGGCTTCGTCAGCTTGTCGACCGAAGCGTCCTTCAGATCTGTATCTGCCGGCACGTTGACGACGAACTTTTTATCCGTCACAGGATCGCGGACGACCTTGAGGTAGGCCTCGCCGTTCTCGACGTGCGTGAAGTCGCCGCCGGCACCGTACGCGCCTTTTCTGTATCTGTCGAGCCACGTAAGGAGGTAGCGTCGCGTCCGTGGCGGTTCAAGACCAAGCTCTCTGAGTTGTGTGGACGAGAGGGTGAAAAGAGCCTCCCACGACGGGAACTTATCGACGTGCTGGCTCAAGCCGCGGCCAAGGACCTTGAGCAGGGTCGGGACGTCAGGGACGAGGGGTATCGGCGACGGGACCGCAGGGGTCTCTCGGGTTTTATGAAGCCATCTAGCCTGGCATGCCGGTGTGACGGGAGCCTTGCGGAGGAACGGGCTCAGAAGCTGCTGGATCCGGGGCGCTCTCATCTTGACCTAGGGCGAAGGTCAGTGTCAATTGGCGGAAGCAGGTGGTTACCGGGATTTTCTGACATACCGAATGAACATAAAAGCTTCTCAAGCCAGATATTTGGCTGATTTCAAGCTTGCGCGTGGAACGTCGTCGATCTCAATAGGCCTCGCGATGTTGCTCGACTGGCCATTCACCCAATTTTTGTTCCGGCAGACGCTAAGGATCGGGATAAATCTGCCTTAGGTAAGCTGATAAAAACGGACCCATAGCAGAGGTCCGAGCTCCAATCCTCACCGCCTTCTTAGTTCGGCCTGGAGTGTCATTCATGCTGTCATGGTTCGCCAGTGATTATTCTGCCAGGAGTGCCTCCGCTAAACTAGCAGTGCCCCGCCATCTGTCGCGCTAAGAATTAGGCGACCCTGCAGGCAAGCGACGCGACTTTGCCTCTTACTGCCTGGTTATCGATTAAGCTACCGCGGAGCTTCCTTCCTTCCTCCTGGCCCTTTGCGCAAATCGCAAATTGCCCCTTCTTCTTTCTCCGATAGAGCCTTTTACAGAAGACTTTTTTCCCCCTCCTCATCTACGGTTTTCCAACCTTCGACCGCTCTTCTCAGGTTCAACAAAGCCAGCAATGTTTCTGGTACATCCTTGAGGTCCGTTCAAGCTGTTGATACTGTGTGCAAGAGTGATCCACCATGGGTCGTTCGAAGGCAACGGCGCACCGCAGCAAGCTGGTTGCAGAAACTCCTACGATCGCATTTCATGGCAAGTTCACTTGCGCTTGGAAAAAGGCACATATTCTAACCATCTTAGAATCATGGCCTGCTGAATTCGTCAATCAGCTGCACATCCTCCCGACTGATAAAGAGGATCAGACCCAGAGCAAAGATGAGGCCGAACCACCGTCTAAACGAGTCAAGCGATCTAGCCGAGGTATCGAGGCATTTCTTGTAGCCAAAGAGGAACTGGAACTTGTGCGAAAGTGCCCCAACGGAGCACTGGTTGACGGTGCCCATTGGGCTCACCACTGCAACATTGGATCCTATCTGCGCATCTGGATGAGTCGGTCTAAGGAACTGAGAATCGCCGCCCGGGCTCGACCTAATGCCCCCTCAATCAACACTTCAGTCACAATTAATCCCAATGTAGTCACCAACCGTCTGGTAGTGTGTCTGGATGTTTTCGCAAAGAAGTGGATCAAGTCCGACAGAGAGGGAGAGTTTTGGGTTTCCCTTGACGCTATTCTGAATACTCAAGGTGACTTTCTCAAAGTAACATTTCGCTTCAACCTCTACTGGAATGAGACCAAAACACCCTACGGTTGGTTGCGATCATCTAACGAGCGCAAGATGAGCCAGCGAATTCTCGACATCTTCCTAGGTGGAACTTCCTCATCCGCCACAAACTCAGCGCAAGAAAGTTGGTCTCCGTTGGAGTTTTATGAAGCAGCTCACGTCCCTGCCACCGATGACAAGACTTCTCTTTCGATCGAGGTTCCTGAGTTGACAGCATCTCTCTACCCTTACCAGAAGAGAACGGTCCAATGGCTTCTTAAGCGGGAAGGTGTTCGTTGGAAGGACCCCAGCACTGATTCCGTTCTTTCCATCGAAGACTTGCCAGCTCGTCAGGATACTGATGGCGCACACAGCTTCCGGCAGATCCGGGATGAACTGGGAACCGGGCGACTTTTCTACATCAGCCAACTGTATCACGTCATCACCACCGACCTTGCGCCTTTCCAGCAGGCTGAGCAGTCTGTCAGAGGTGGCATCCTTGCCGAAGAGATGGGTCTTGGCAAAACGCTCGAAATCATTGGCCTTATTGCGCTCCATTGTCGACCGCCAATCGAGGAAGTCATACACGCAAGGGAAGGCGAAGAGCTTCTGACGACTGGCGCTACCCTGATCGTTACACCAGACTCGTTGAGGCAGCAATGGATCGAAGAACTTCGACGTCATGCACCTCATCTGAAGGTGAAATACTATCCTGGACGCAAGAATGTCAAGTTCGACACAGAGGAAGGGCTTCGAGCAGACTTGGCCTCCCAGGATGTTGTCATCACAACCTACCCGACCTTGTCGGCAGAGGTGCACTTCGCGATGAAGCCCCCTGAGAGGTCTCGGCGCCAAGAGAGAAAGTACGAACGTCCAGAGTCACCGCTTACAAAGATATCATGGTGGCGCATCTGCCTTGACGAGGCCCAGATGATTGAGAGCGGAGTCACTGGTGCTGCCACCGTCGCCAGGGTGCTTCCTCGTATCAATGCCTGGGGCGTCACTGGGACACCAGTGAAGAACGACGTTAAAGATCTATACGGACTGCTCAATTTTTTGCGTTATGAACCTTACGCCTCGTCAGCGCAGGTCTGGAGGGCCTTGACAGAGTCACACAAAACCCTCTTTCGCTCTCTCTTCGGAAGTATCGCTCTGCGCCATACGAAGCAGCTGGTCAGACACGAAATTGCTGTGCCACCACAGAAACGATTCGTGATAACGCTACCATTCACCGCTGTAGAGGAGCAATACTACGGCGAAATGTTCAAAAACATGGCCCGGCGTTGTGGTATGAACATTCTTGGCGCTCCTTTGCAGCCGGATTGGTCGTTGGATGATTACGAGAATGAGATGCGAACTTGGCTCAACCGACTCAGGCAGTCAGCCCTTCATCCCGAAATCGTCCAGAGACGAGGCGCGGGTCGCAAAATCGGGCCCATGCGAACAGTCGAGGAAGTGCTGGACGCGATGATTGAGCAAAGCGATAATGATATCCGAACTGGTCACAGGGCATACTTGCAGGCTAGACTCACGCATGGCCAGATGCTCGAAAACAGCCCTAGAGTGAAGGAAGCTCTTGAGATATGGGAGAAGGTGAAGGAAGATGCTTCAACCCTCGTCGCGGAGTGCCGGCTAGAGGTGAAGGCAGTTATGGAAGAGTTGTCGGCCCTACGCAAGAGCGCACCCCCCGGCACGAATCAAGAGACATGGGATGTTACTTCTGCTTTGGACTATGGCGATCAAGAAGAGGTAGATGATGAGGCAACCAACGCTCGCGTCGGCGAGGCTCGGGCTAAATTGCGACATTCTTTGGAAGTCCTGCATAAAGCTACCTTCTTTTGCGCAAACGCCTTTTTCCAGATCAAGTCCAATACCGACATGACTGACCCCGATTCGGATGAATTCAAGAGTCTGCAGCAGCTAGAGGATGCCGAATACGGAAAAGCTCAGGAGATCCGGCGAGAAATTCTCCTGGAAAGCTATGCCAGAGCAACGTCACTAGTTAACAAATTGGAACGACAGGCTCAAGATCAGGCTTTTGTCGAGATCCCAGAACTTGCCTTCACTGAGATGAAAGGCCTGGAAAGTGGACCGATACTTGAAATGCTCGAAGAACTTTATGGCATTTTGAACCAACAGGCAAATCGCATCGATGAATGGAGAGAAGCTGTCATCGAACTCCTTTGCCAGGGACTGATTGACGAAGAAGCGGAAGCGGAAGCTGAGGTTACCGGCGAGGAGTTCACCGATTCCACCAAAATCCAGGAGGAACTCATTGTCTGTGTACAAGTCTTGCGTGCCGCCATGGCCGATCGCCAGGAAGCCATCTCAGGGCTTGAGAATGCACTTACTAAACATGAGACGAGAGTCTCGCTTGCTGCCGCTGCTCAAGGCGACGGTCCAGCCCCAGAGAAGCTTATCGCCCTTCATCACCTCAGAGACGAGGTGAAACCTTCCCCAGACAAGCATGGCTCTCTACGTCGCGTCATTGCGGATCTTCGAGTCATCGCTTCGCGGTTGCCAAAGGATGGTACTGGTGGACGGGCAAGCACCGAGTACGAGGTTGTGGCCCGGCAGATCAGAGCTACCCAGGCAAACATCACTTCTCAGACCAAAGCTGTAACAGCTCTGGAACGCGAAATTGACCGCTTTACAAGTGCCATGAATGCCAGAGTTGACTACTATCGGCAGCTGCAAGCTGTTTCTGATAGTGTCGCCCCCTACGATGGCCCGAATGACGACAAGGCCATAGCAGCTTGTGTGGAGAGCGAGCAGAGATACCACAGCAAGCTCGACACAGCCAAGGCGAAGCATCGATACTGTGAGTACAGCATGGCTTGTGTTGTGTGAACTTGTCTGACCTCCCGACCTGCTAGTGCTTAACCTCAAAAGTGAAGGAGGCCAGTCTAATGAACCTCGATGGTGCATTATTTGCCAGACGTATTTCACAACGGGTATCCTGACGGTTTGCGGCCACGAGTTCTGTAGGGACTGCTTGAAGCAGTGGTACCGATCACATCATAATTGTCCGATGTGTAAGAGGAAGCTCCGGCTTACTGAGCTCCATGATATTACCCTCAAGCCCAGAGAGCTTAAGCTGCACGAAGATACGGCAACTGCCTCATCGCCTGAAGCGAAAAAAACCATGCCGCCAAGACCAGTGGCATATACTCTTACTTCAGCTCCGACAAGCTAGCTCAGATTAACGACATTGAACTGGCTTCCTTGTCTTTCGGAACGAAGGTCGACACACTTGTACGGCACATTCTCTGGTTGAGGGAGTCGGACCCGGGCGCCAAGTCCATCATCTTCACCCAGTATGTAAGCCAGATGAATCTTGGAGACATTCACTGACATGACACGCAGGTACAAGAGCTTCCTAGAGATTCTAGGTGCGGCTTTTGACCGCTACAAGATTGGCTTTGCCACCATTGATCGGCCCAACGGGATCGCGAGATTCAAAGAAGACCCGGGCATAGAGTGCTTCATGCTCCATGGTCGGGCGAACTCGAGTGGTCTCAACCTTGTCAATGCCAGCCACGTCTTTCTCTGTGAGCCGTTGCTGAACACAGCACTCGAGCTGCAGGCGATTGCTCGGGTCGACAGAATCGGTCAGAAGAATGAGACAACCGTATGGCTGTATTTGATTGAGGGCTCAGTTGAAGAGTCCATCCACAACTTGTCAGTCAAGCGACGCATGGAACACATGGGCCAGAGGTCCAAAGGAAAGCCGGAGGAGTCCACTCCTGAGGTCCAAGAGCCAACTCTGGAGGCCGCTAACACCCTCGAGCTGGAGCAGGCTTCTCTCAACCGTCTCATGAGCAGAGACAAGAACGCAGGCGAGGCGGTCGCGGGGGAAGACCTCTGGGAGTGCCTGTTTGGGCAGGTTTCGCGACGAATTACGGCGAGCGTCGCGGATGAAATCATACAGGAGGACCGATAACAACATCAACTTCGGGGTTCCCCTTGAGCGGTAGGTTAGTTCGGCTAGCTCTGCTCAAGAACTATGAGATGACGCAGGATGAGGCGTTAGGAAGCGTTGATTTTGGGGAGATGGATTGGCAACATTTGCAGATAGAGATTCCGCGTGTTTGATTACGGGTTTGACATGGTCCTTAAAACAGGGGATGGGACATTGGGCTTTGAAGTATTAGACTTTGATAAATAATTGGCACCAAAATCTATGCGTCTCAAATAATTGCAATGTCAATGCGAAATTCAAGACGAACGAGACAATGTGTAATTCGAGTAAAACAGTACCCTTACACAAGGGTTCAGGTCCCCGCAGCAGCTGGCACCAGCTGAGGCGGGGACATGAACTCAGAGAGAATTAAGTCATAACTGAACCCCGGGCTGACAGGCAGCCGCCAGCCAGTACAACTGAAGATCGTGCAACATTCCAACCAAGACCTCAGCAACCCCGCCCAAACCTGTCGGTTGCGTTCGACGAGTCCTACCATGATTTGAGAGATTGCCAACCGCCTCTAGGCTACACGGACAACCATTGCATCCCAGATGCACCAGCTATACCCCTTCCGCCAACATGTATAGGTCTCGAGGAACGGCCCCTCAGGGGGGCGGCATTCTTGGTGCCTTAAAGGCGACTGAGATGTTGGATTCGAGGCCGACGCTTCCAGCAGGTTGGTTCCCTTGGAATTTGTGCCAGGAAAACATGCAGTTAGCTAACGGTGAACAGAAATCCTTGTCGCAATCCTGGATTACCTCCCCGTGGCGGACCTGATGCAGGTTGCTCGAGCGTCTCGTCGAATGCAAGAGATGGTATACGATGACACAAGATGGGTGGCTCGCTTGAAGAGTATGGGGTGCTGGGACGAGCAAGAAGCAAGACGACGCTTCGAAGATGCTGTGAGACGGAGACGAGAAGCAGCCGAACGCGCAGCGAAAGGAGCCAATAACCAGCCAGGCGCCGTGGCTAACCATGCGATAACGAGACCGACGACTACGACCTTGTTCGACGCTACACTCGAGGAAGAGCGCCGGAAGCGCCAGTCCGTCGCCGCTCCCCCCATAGACGGGTTCGAGAGGATGACGGTGGGAGCGCCCACGCCCAAAGACCCGTTCAAGGACCCAGAGGCACTGTTGGACGTGATCAAGAACGCAAAGAGTGTGAGGGGACATGCGAGGGAAGAGTATGGGAAGATCTACGGTGCACTGGCGCCCTTTTACTTCGACCTAGCCAGGGCGAAGAGCCACACGGATCCTATCGTCTTCCAGGTGTTTCGAGATCCCGAACGACAGGCGAGGATGCTTTCGAATCTGCAAACATTTGCGAAAAGCGATTGGGCGCAAGGGTGGAACCAAAGAGAAGACCGACTAATGACAATGACGAGCATCTTCGAGAGCGCAGTACTCCGGGAATTCGAACAAGGGTACGAGTTCTGGGACGTTGACGGCAGGATGAAGCGATACGCGCATGTGCTGCACGCGCTGAACGGCGGCAACGCGGGGACAGAGCTTTTCGTCCAGAAGCACCCCATTTTCAGCGATCGCGACATCTTGACTGCCAATTCGGTGGACTGCATCGACCGGGTCAATCCGGATGATGTCAACCTGGAACCGTCGCGCGTGTTCTTCGAGATGCTGCTGCAGAAGATGAACGAGCAGGCGGAGGTCATAGAGCGCATATTCGCCAATCCCGATGTTGTGTTTTGGGAGTTAATGGAAAAGGTCAGGGAGGACATCATTATGGACTACATCACGCCGCTTTTCGACGCTACGCATGACCGGAATCTGCTTTCGTATTTGAAGGCTGTGGCAGGAGTGTTTGAGCAAGGCATGCTCTTCTTCCACTCGTTAGCGACACCGAAAGCCTTCAAGGGAAGCCTCGAAGAGAGGGCGAAGGAGATGATGCTGAAGGTGTTTGAACCGCACCTCGACCTGTACTTACAGGAGGAGCTTGATTTCTTCACACAGCACGCCGAGACGGAAGTTGCAGAATGGGAGAAGAAGCTGTCAGAGCAGGATGCCTCGGTTGAATCGTTCTACATGAGCAACTTCAATAGGCAGGCGGACAAGAAGGACTTCCTCAGCTCCTTCAAGAAGGTTGTCATGATGCCGGTCACCGTCTTGCCATCATTCGGTACCTCAGCGGCGAAACCCACCATGCCCAACGGGACGTCTGCCCTCTCACCGCAGCCATCCAGACCCCACACGCCCAGTCTTACCCCTGGCGGCGTGGACGGGAGCGGGCGGCTAAGCCCCTTGCCCGAGAAAGCTCCGACCGACGAGCTCGCGGCGAAGGCTGCGCTCATGGCGTCGCGTATGGAGGGTATCAAGACGCTGTTCAGCATCGAGGTGGCGCTCAATCTGACGCATGCCGCGAAAACCAGCATGGCGAGGGCTTCCAGCTTCATCAAGCTAGGAGCCAATACGGCGAGGAGGCTCGGGAGCAGTGCGAGACCATCTTCGTGGTGATGCTCCGCATCCTCGGCAACAGGCACGTCAAGCCCGGCTTCAACAAGGCCGTGGAGCACCTTTCGCACTACAACCCACGTGAGGTCAGCGACCACAACCAGTCGGGCGTGGCGCCGCTGGTGACTTTTATCGAGCTCGTCAACGTGGGCGACCTCATCTCGCAGATGATTGACGTGTTTTACGAGCAGCAGGTCGCGGGGCCCAAAATCGCCGACAAGAACGACTTCCTCGATCCGGCGGGCATCGCCAAGAAGAAGTGGGAGCAGATGCTCGACGAGAGCGTCGCAGCGGGTCTTAACAAGGGCATCGACGTGCTCATGGACGAGGTCGAGTACCTCCACGGCACGACGCAGCAGCCGACCGACTACAACCCCGAGGAGACGGGCGGCATCCTCGCAGACCCGGGGCCCACGCAGACGGCGCAGCGCATCAAGGAGCTCGTCTCGGCGCACACGCGCATGCTCGTCGGCAGTACCGACAAGTCCATGCTCGACGTCTTCAACGGCGAGGTCGGCCTGCGCCTCTTCACCGCCGTGTGCAAGCACCTCAAGCGCCAGCGCATCAGCACCGAGGGCGCCATCAAGCTCATTGCCGACATGAACCTGTACTTCGAGTACATCCGCACGCTCAAGAACCAGGACCTTCTGGCGTACTTCAAGGCGCTGCGCGAGCTGAGCCAGATCTACCTCATTGACCCGCGTCATGCAAAGGAGATGGCTACCATCATCGCCGACGGCGACCGGTTCGAGGGCGTCTTCCGCGCCGAGGAGGCGTACGAGTTTGCGCAGCGGCGCGCGGATTGGTACCAGGTCAGGAAGGACGTCGAGAGGGCCATGTACGGGATGGAGTGTGTGTTGATGTAATCACGGAACTAGGCGGGCTGGACGACGATGCCATGATGATCATGTGGTTTTTTATTTGCTTATTTGGAGTACCATAATAGATATCTTGAGAACCGCTGGAGGCGCCTTGAAAGCCCGTCTTATCACCAAATAGAAAAATACCCCTTTACCCTTTTGTCTCTGTGTACCGTAACGCCCGTAAATGCTGTATGCCTTTTTTCGTGTGTAACCGAATTCGTGACGAGAAGAACCCCCAAGTCCTGCCGGATTCATCATTGACCAAAGTCCAGCTTCCGCGCGACCTTGGAACCTCTGTCCTCGTCGACCATACCGGGCCGGCGTTTCAGATCCGCACCCATCTTCTCCTCGCCGCCGCCCTTTCTCGGCAGGTCCTCCTTGCGTGTGGGCTTGGGCTCGGTGCGCCACCAGTTGTGCTTCAACATATCCCGAGCGGTGATGCGCTTCTTGGGGTCGAGGATGAACGTCTTCATGAGGAGGTCGACGCCCTCGGGACCCACGGTGCCGAACATGGCCTGATAGAAGTCCTTGCCCTTGACGGGCTCGCCGTCGTCGGGCACCGTGTAAGCGGGCAGCTTGGTCACTCCAGGCCAGTTGTCCTCCGTGGGGGTGCCGATGGCGCGGCAAATTAACGAGATCTGCTGGACCTCCGTCTCGGAGGGCATGTACGGCGCGCGGATGATGAGCTCGGCGAAGACGCAGCCGACACTCCAGACATCGACGGCGCCGCTGTAATGCTTCGCGCCAAAGAGCAGCTCGGGCGGGCGGTACCACCGAGTGATGACCTGATTCGTCATGACCTGATAGGGGTCGGCGAAGCTCCTGGCGAGACCGAAATCAGCGAGCTTCACCTCGCCGTCGGCGGCGATGAGCAGGTTGTTGGGCTTGATGTCGCGGTGCAGGACAAAGTTCTCGTGGCAGAACCAGACGCCGCGAGTGAGCATGCCCATCCAGGCCTTGATGTCGGCGGCGCCATAGCGGACGCTGGCCGTGTCTTTGATGAGCATCTCGAGGTCACCGAGGGGCAGGTACTCGAGGACGAGGTTGAGGTTCTGGTCCTTCGAAGAAAAGACGGAGAGGAGGGAGATGATGTTGGGGTGCTGGAGCTCTTGAAGATGCTTGAGCTCGCGCACGGCGTCGGGGGCCATGCCTTCTTGGTATTCCTTCTGGACCTTGATCTTCTTGATGGCGACGAGGGACGACGTGTTTGAGCGCAGGTGGCCGAGGAAGACGATGGCGTAGGTACCCTCTCCTAGTTTCTTGCCTGTCGGTAACTCGAGTTAGTCATGGTTGTTCTTATCGCACACGGATCTATCGAGGTGATTACCACTTACCCTTGACGTATTGCTTCTTTTCCACTTCGTTCATCTGCTCGGCGAGGTCCAGGGTCGGGGCGGTGGTCGGTGCTGGCGCATTCTTCTTGTCCTTGGGGAGCTGCGGGGTGCCGTTGCCCGAAGAGGCCTGGGCGGAGGAGCCATTGCGGAAGGGCGAGCCTACCGAGCCCGCCGGCTTCAGAGCATCGGTCGCGCGCACGACGAGAGGCGATGCCGACATAGTGGGTTGGTCGAGACGGATGCGGTCGCGATGTAGAGGGCCGATGTCGATGAAGGGACGAGGCGGCGGGATATCTGCAGCCTTGTAAAGGATGGCGAGATATGATTGGTTAGGCGCGCCACAGATGAGGGCAAGCCACTATTAGGAAGGGGGCGCGTTCAGAAGAGCACGTCGAGTCGTCTGATTGGACCAATTCTTTTTTTATCGGTGCATACTGCTTGCAGCAGGGTGCATTTAGTTCAGTAACCCTTGGATTTGTAGATTTTGGGCTTTGTTGCTTCGAAGGAAAGCCCGCATAACAGAAATGAGAGAACCCCCGCCATCTCTGTTCAGTTGGAGGCTACAGAAAGGAACACCTTACCAACACAATCCGACTTACAACGAGCGCCACGACACTTCACCTGATCTCACCTCATCCTACTGCAGACAATCCTGACCCCACACTGGCCAAGGCTCGTTGGCCATTTGTAGTCGAACTCTGGGCTCCTGCGCCATCCTCTCATTACGCGGCGCAGAGATAACTTACTGACATGAGCATGCTGGCGCGGGCGCGATCGTTGGTGTGTTGCGACGGAGCGGACACCGAAACTACTAGAACAAACCGCTGCCAAACCTGATGAAGTACCTCGATATTGCGGCGGTGCAGCAGAAGAAACATGGACAGGCATCCGCTCGGATGGGTCCGGGGCGGTGCGGTGGTGGTTGTTGGTCCAGACGGACATGGTTGTTCCCCGTCTCTCCGAGTCTCCCAAGGTGTAACGCAGCCCGTCAAGTGCTGAGCATGCACAGTGAGTTCAGGGCTTGATCCTTCCCGTCCGTCACCCGCACGCCCATTTTTCACTTGAGTTGAAGGGAGATTGAGACATCTTTCCAGATCGTGCGATCGATTGACTTGAGGTTTCTTGGTTTGAGCCAGAAACCAAAGAGACAGTCGGACCCTATGCAAGACTGGAAAACCTGAACAGACCCGAGATTTCTTACCCTTGGCGCCAGTTTTAGGCTCTTGATCGGATCAGACTTGCGGCGAGTTGCGACTTTACGCACCTGCGACCCTCGGGCGCGACTCCCCTACGTCATCCCCCCTGGCGGTTCTCCCAGACCGATGACATGGTACCCCCACAAGGCGCCGGACAAGGGATCCAACCAACAACCGGAAGCTTTCCCAAGTGCCGATCAGAATCCATGACTTCAGAGAGAGAAATCGCTCTCCCCTTGGTGCTAGACAGGCAGTGCCTAGAGAGAGTGCGAGTGCGCCCGACCGCAGCCCGGACCAAGCGGATCGCCATCAAAATCAGCAGGGCGCGACGGGGACGGGGCGACGATGTCTCTCTTAAGTCCGTGATCCGACCCCGGGCCAGACGCCCTCTTGCCGTGCTTTCTATCGTTTTCTCGATTGATGCTCAGGCACAGCCCGATATTGACGCACGCATCTCCCGCGCAGGTATTCATTAAACTCCCAGCGCCTCTCCCGTCGGCCAACTCGTTCGTTAAGGCCTCCAGCCGCGTTTTGCTTCCTCACTTAGGAATTCCAATCGTACCGGATCATATTTATTCTTCGGGCAGTCTTGTTCCCCGATCGACAACGTCCACGAGTGTAAACGCTTACACACATTATCTCTGGTAAGTGGTGCCGAGTACCTCAGTCCGCTTTTCACCATCGTCATACTTCGTCACCACTATCAAACTCGTGGTGTTGTGTTTGAGAACCCATTGGCGTCAGAAACCGTACTCCCTACGACCTAACGACCTATTACTTTTAACGACCACACCGTGAACTTTTCGGTGACCTAGACTTACAATTCGCACAGAACACCGCATCCAGAAACCATATCCGCCAAGATGAGGATATTCTCGTACTGGGTATTTTCTATCCCCTCACCCTGGTCCCCTCAGACCAATCTCAAACCTACCGCTAACCCACCTCCAGATCTTCCCTATCATATCGGGCCTCGTCTGGCTCGGCATGCTCCTCGGCATGCTCCTCTACTGGATCATCGACACGAACCGCACGGTATACCCGTCCATGTCCCCCCGCAATCCATCGCCTACATCAGCGACGTCGGCGCCTACTACCTCAAACCCCTCTTCGTCACCGGCTGCGTCATCACCACAATCTTCCTCGACCTCTCCTTCTTCTCCGACCGCTGGCTCCGCCACCGCGGCCGCCTCGTCCCCAACACATCGAGGGGTGAAAGAGTCCTCTTCGCCTTGAGCATTCTCTTCGCCATCGTCGGCACCGTCGGGCTGATTTGCCTGAGCATCTTCGACACCTACCGCCACAAGAACCTCCACCTCCTTTTCCTGCTGCTCTTCATGGGCGGCTACCTGCTGTCCGCCATCTTCATCTGCTGGGAGTACCAGCGCCTCGGCAAGAAGTACCCCGAGCACCGGGGGCTCGCGACTTCGTTCTGGATCAAGCTCGTCTTCATCCTCGTCGAGATTGTGCTGGCCGTCGCCTTCATCGTCTGCAACTTTCAAGAGATCTACAACGCCGCAGCCATCCTCGAGTGGATCGTCGCCTTCATCTTTTCGTTTTACATCTTCTCCTTCACGGCCGACCTGCTGCCCGCTGCCAAGACGAGGAACAAGGTGAACCGGTTCTCGAAGCCGGGGAGCATGCGGGAGTGGAACGGTGGCCAGGGTCACTTTTAGATTTGCGCTGTTCGTAAAGTAAAGGAGGGAATGCGGAATGACGTGACGTGAAAGCCAAAGGCAATCGGAGGCGTATAAGATTTGCACGCTGTAGTCATGGAGTTCCGGACTCGTGCACGAATCGCATCAGCATACCAGGGGAATGGCATTAGAAGCGGGCGTTTGAGCGTATTGATACTACCCCCAGTTGCGGGGACTTTGGTATATTATTTATGAATTAATGGTACATGTGCATCTGTACAGAGTTTCGCGAAGCTCGAACGAATGTTGCTCACCTGCTCCGTCTACTGACAGGAAAGTCAATCGGGTGATGGGATGGTTTGTTGAAGCTTCTGTGCGTACCCTATTCAACGACGGGGTGGCAGTCATCCCAGCTTCGTGCATGGAAACTCAAAACGCACGAAGACGATGGTGGCGGCAGAGTCTAGGCACGACATTCAGCATTGCCCTGACCGAAGCTGAAAGTCAACGGCCCGGCAGCGTCACCCGGCCACTGGGTAAAACAATGAGCAGGTTTTCCGCAACAACAATCCTCCTCACTTGATGAACCATCCACCCCAACGGTCAAGGCGTCTTCGTCTTTGGGGAGGGAATTGAAGTAAAAGATAGCAGAGTAAGATATACCAGTGTTATCAAGGTGTATAGACCGATCTCCCATCCCAGGACCGACACCACGCGCTACAAAATGAAATCCCTGACCCCCCGGGGCCCTAGCAACCAACGACCGTTCCCTTTTACGCCGGTTCACCATTGAGAAAAACAGGCCTGAAGGCCGAACGCTATTCGATAATCTCCCGGAACCGTGAGTCCCTTGTCGGGCTGCTGCTCTTATGCAAACTCGGATCCTTGATAAGAACCGGCGGCGAAACAGGCCCCTCGAGGTCATCCCTCGCCTCCACGAACCGCTCCGACTCGCTATCTGAACTCACAGGGCTCACATCCCTCGAGTCGCGAGTCCTGCTTTCGCCATCCTCGTAAGCCGCCGGCGACCTAGGTGTCTCGCCTCCAGTCTTGCCAGCGATCGCAACCTCTCTCATGCTGGCGGACCGCGCATCAAGACTCGTTGCGCTCTCGTTGGCGAGTCTCGTAAGCGCCACGCCGCCGATGAAACCCCGCTCTTCTGTGTTCTCGCCGGCCGACGAGCGACCCCGCGGCCGCGAAAACCGGGATTTGAGCCACTCCTTCATCTTGTTCGTCGGCGATCCGCTCTCACTGGGCGAGCGGGGGTTGTCGCTGTTCGAGGCTTCCCTCTGAGTGTTGATTGTAGGCTTGTGCTGGCTTGTGCGGCGGGAGACGGAGGCGCCCTGGTCATCACTCGTTGGTGAGGTTTCGCTGGGTTCGCCTGCGACGGCCGAGTTGCCGGGCAGGGTTTCCTGAATCTTCGACTTGCGTTTCTCATCCGCCCTTGTGGCCCTCCCCTCTTCCTTCTTGGCTTTGAGCTCTAGCTTCTCGCGGTGCTTCCTTTCCCTTTCTTCTTGCTTCTCTTGCGCTGGTAAACGAAATTAGCTTTTAGTCATATTTTACATCACGAATTATATACTCACCAATGATCTTGCGGTTGATCTCTTTAATCTCCCTGTCGCGCTCCTTTCGCTTCTCTTCGTCCCTCTTCTTGGCCTCTGCCTCGGCCTTGAGAAGCTCTTGTCGTTCCCGCTCAATGGCGGCCTTTTCATTGATCTCATCAAGCACCGGCTGCACCCTCCTAGTCGCAATTTCGTCGACGGCAGCAGGGTCCATAAACATTCCACCACCAATGTCAAGCTTACCTTTGTTCACATTGGTTGATTCGTGTCGGGCAAGCGCAGCCATTTGGGCTTTGACCTCCCAGTCACCCTTGGAACTAGGCGGTACCATGCCAGTGTCGGCCGAGATCTTGTCATCCATGCCCTGGAGACGGGCTCTGACGTTTCTTTGTGCAGCAGCCATCAGTGCCTCGCGATCCTTGGTCCGCTTTTGTTCGTCAACCTTGGTCAAGTTGGAGGAAAAGATGGACATCTGCCTTCGGATGCGCTCAGACTGCTCCCTGTCGTCGTTGATGTCGCCATCGCTGGAAGACCGCCGTCTCAGCTTGCCCTTCATGGTAAACCTCCGTTGCGGCTGAGCCGGTGTGCCGTTGCCGTAATATTCCTGATAATCTCGGTTGCGCTGGTGTTCCTCGTGCAGCTTCGACAGCCTCTCTTGCGCTAGCTTATACGCTGCTTCCTGAAGATTGACGTATGGCTTTGGCTGGTTGTCACCCGAGACAGTCTCTCCCGAATCTTGTTGGGTCTGACGTGCTTGGTCAACCATCTTTTGTTGGTGGCTGTACATCTTCTTGGCCATGGCAACCGCAGAGGCATGCAGCACGTCAGCTCGCTTCTGCTCATCTGCTTCCGGGCCAATGCCGGGAGATGAGGTGAACATCTTGCGAGGCAAATTCGTGAAGGGAACAGAGCCAGCAGTGTCGCTCGGCGACTTTGGCTTCAATGAAGGGCCATGAGCTGCTGTGGCGGCGCTCAAGGCGTTTGCAGCAGCCCGGGACTCTCCAGGATAAGACTCCTTGGGTACGGGCGTCGATTTGGCCCGTGGCCTTGTTCCTTTTGTTGCTGGCATGGCGTTTTGAGCTGCTGCAAGAGAGCCGAGGCCATCAGCCGAGGCCGTGTGGGCGGGTTGATTGACCAGACGGCTTTGTTTGAAAGCCTGGTTAGCAGCGCTGCTTCCCCAGGAATCGTGAGCGGATTGAGATGGTGTCGTGTTGGTCGTCGCCTGCTTCCTTGCCGATGCGGATGCCAACAGTGCAGCCTTTGCGCCGGCGGAGCTCGAGTTTGGTTCCCACGCAGGCGCCATCTTGTAATCCTTTGCGAGCATGGCAGCTGTAGATGCAGAGTTTGACTTTTCGGGTTTCCAGAGTTCGATTGATTTTTGGTTTGCCCAACCTAGGGACGCGGCAGCACCGGCAGCAGCACCGTCGGATCGAAGACCGGGGGATGGGAAGCTGGGGAGATCCCGAGGGTCGGCGTACTTTAATCTTCCCGAGTGGCCTGCTATTTTAGGGAAAAGAGAATTAGGATTAACGAAGACTTCCTTTACCCAGGCACACGGGGCTCGTATTCAAGGGTGAGGTAGGTTCCAGTACCTGTTGTCGGTACCTGATACCGTGTTTCCGCCATGCTTGGCTGCTGGTGCTGCGTCGGTGTCTTGGAGCTGGCTTGCATCATATGTCAGCCCGGTGCCGGCTTGGTGGTATCGGTACAATTCTTTTCCACTTTTTCCTTGCGGAGAGACTCCTCCTCAACGACGAGTGACGAGGGTAGCGAGGATGCACAGTACAGGGACAAGAAGGTGAAAAGTGGGAAGCTACAGCGATGCACGGCTTACACGGGACGGGGTATGTGGACGCGCGGACGGGTGGATTGACGAGACGAGTGCCCTCAACTGATGTTATTTATGGCGTTGTCTTCTCCGTATCGCAGAACAGACGAAATCGTGTCACGAGAAGAGTGTCGTACCAGGGTGTATCTCAAAGAGGATGCAGTAATTGGAAGGTCAAAAACCTGGGCAGGGCAGGGCGGAGCAGTGCAGGGAAGAAACGGGCACAGGTTCGAGACGCGCAGGCGGGGCCGAAAGAGGGAACAGGAGTTATATCATTGAGCCAGAAACATCTTTAGGTGAAAGGGTGGGCGGCGCGAGCGCACGATGAGGTATGCTTCGGCTGGTGAGCCGGTCAGTGATGGTGACAGGCGTGCGCAGCTTAGTGCTGGTGGCTAGTCATAGTGAGCAGCAACGACAGCGCGACATACGTCATGCGGGGTCCCTCTCCCTCCGTTTCTAGACTAGCACCCTCGAGCTAGCTTTCTACCCCTGTCAATATCCACAACACACCCAACTCTGAACTCCCCTCCCATTGGGATTTCCCTTTGCGAACTACCAAGGGCTGGTCCCAAGAGCTGGATTTGTCGACATGGTCCATCATCCACTCCATTGTGGCTTCGGTTCAGCACCCGCCCGCCTCTGGGGACGAACAATCCGGTCCTTGTCGGACTGAGTGGCAGACCATGTTGTAGACACCGTATTGGGCAATGGAAACAGTCAAATTGGAGAGAAACCGAGCTAGGCCGCCCCCGACGACGGGCCACTGGGCAAAGGCTAGCCCTCTGGTGTGTCAGTTGGACACTGCGGATCTGCGTCTTCACCGATCGTGAAGCCCGAGATGCCGTGGGGAAGGCAACAGTTGATAGCAAGGTGGTTGGCCAAGAGAAAGAAAGGTCTTGGTTCATATCCGAGAACAAAATGGCACAAGGAACGCCCAGTGACAGATTCTGAACCGCGGCTGGCTTGTTGTCTTGCTGTCTTGCCGGGGTTCATAATTCGTCGAATAGGATGATGCACTGTCATCCGCACCTCGCATAATCGACGGTTGCGTTGGGGAGCTTCCAGAGAGCTGCCAAATATAACTCGACTAGAGACGACAACCCGATCTTTCGAACGGGAGTGCTCAGTTGATCCGATATTCTGGAAGGGATACCTGCAAACGCAAGGTCAGGAATTAACTAGGACGCAGTTCGCAGCAGTGCCTCGACAGCATTACGGGGTACTTCGTGAATGGCGACCCGTGAACAGGCCGAGCTCAGCTCTCACGGACCCAGGCCGCTGCAGCCGCGCGCACGAGTTCAAGTCGCAGTCGCCGTCGCGGTCGCAGATCACCTCTCAAACAAAAACACCCGTCGGTGACATCAAGAGGCCTCACCCCGGTTCTTAAGCTTTTCGGGGACGTGCAGGGATCTCCCGAACCCTGGTCTGGGATCCCAGTCCGCCAATCTGACAACGACAAGGGACGAGAGTCAAGTGAGGTTGGAGGGAGTAGAAAGACGAAGCTGGGCCTGACCGTGACCTGAAGAGAGGGTCTTTCGTCGTTGACACACTTTCCACCCCGTCGATTCAGATTTCTCTTTGAACTTGCCGAATCGTGGCGTCAACCCCCTCTCTCCAACATCTTATCGCAATCCCTACGTACGACACACACTGACCTCCCAAAACGCTAAATTGTCGCCCCCAGCTGTCTGATCGCTAGCCTCTAGCTGTTGACTGCTGACTCCTGGTTTCTGCATCGCCGCCCGTTTCTCGCTAAAGTCTCTGACACACAAAGTCTCTTGGTCATGGACCATAACGGCATAACCTCTGTTCTGAACTTTCGTGACGTAGGCTTCACGGTGAACCAGTTTCTTGGACGCAGGCACGTCTCCATCCGAAACCACATTGGGGATTGGCGTACCCAGGCTGATTCTCATGTTTGCCCGACAGACTCATCCGAGAAGGCGTGGTGTTCCGCTCAGCGAGACCGGGTATGTTCAAATCTCTACAACACCTGCTTGGCTGCCCGAGCATGCGCTCACGGACTTTACAACTCAGACGATGCTTCCTTGGAGGACAGGAAACGCCTTCGAGAGGAGCTGGGCATCAAGACGGTGATAGACCTGCGCACGAAGTAGGTGCATGTGCAACCTCAGGATTTTATCGTCCCTAGGAATGCCAGACTGACGCCATTCCGAGGACCGAACACGTCAAGCAGGCAAAAAAGCGCCAGGCCGATCTCCAAGTTTCTGCCCTGCTGCAGTCCAACGCTGCACTAGCCGAACCAGTCCAGATCTCTGGCCTAAAGTATCACGAGATCAGAATTACTGGCGGGAGCTTCGAGCGGTTTTTGGTCAAGCAGCTATCTTGGTGGGGTTTGTGGTAAGAGAGCTTGGCTTCTATTGAAACCTCCACCGAAGCTGACTTCCGATCCCTTCCAACCGAAGTCGCCTCATCGTCCTCTTCATCTTCGGCTATCGCAATGAAGGCATTTCCGTCCTGTCCCGTGAGGTGATGGTGCCACGTGGCCTGGTACGCCTAGGACTCGATACCTTAGATCAGTCTGGCGAAGAAATTGCCAAGGTACGAGTGAGCGCAACCATGGCCATCTGAATCCATTGCTGATGTGCAACAGGCTCTCAAGATCTTCCTCGATCCGTCGACGACACCAGCTCTGGTTCACTGCACCCAGGGGAAGGACAGGACGGGGTTGGTCGTCACGCTTGTTCTGTTGGCCCTCGAGGTGCCGATCGAAGCAATCGAGCATGACTACATGCTGACTAGTGGCGCACTCGAGTCCGAGAGGGAGGAGAGGCTGGCCGAGATAAGAGAGATTGGCCTCACAGACGACTGGTTCGAGACAGCGCCTGACATGATCGTTCGAACCGCGCAGCACCTCAACGATGTTCACGGAGGAATCGTAGGGTACTTGGACAAGATCGGGTTCGACCAGGATGACCGTCAGAGGCTCAGGGAGCTGCTACGGTACTGATCTGAACAGTGTGGGTGATTGAGGCCAAATGAGCCGATCCACAGCCAGAATAGCTCGTTGGCAGACATTAATCACTCGCCCGAGGTCGTGTGTGCTGTGAAGCTTTGCTTTCTCATTTCTTTGTGAACCGGCCTTGCATCCAGCATCGGTACATCTTCAACTTGCGGGCTCTGTTGACGAGCATGCGCCTGTCAACGCCAAGGTCGTCGACGTTAAATTTGGCCTGGACGCCCTCCGACGCTTCTTGTGTCTTGCCGGTCCAGATTTGCTCGAGCTCCTCCTTTTCAAAGAAGTACACTCGGGTACCGTCGCCGCGCACGTAAAAGTTTTCATCGAGATAACGACCTTTCTTGAAGCGAACCTGGGCGAGATCACCTCTTCCATAGTCTCGGAAGCAGACCTGACCGCCTGGCTTGAGTAGACGGTGCACATTGGCAACCGCATTATTCCATTGGCTGGGGGCCAAAGCCGAGAAGATGAAGATGAGAATAGCAACGTCGACGGATCCTTCCTCCAGACCGGGTGGGAGCTCATCGCTCGTCACGTCCCAGACGTCCGCTTGCATATAGTCTTGGTTATATGACTCATGGGTCCGCATAACCTCTACGGCCTGCTTCGAATAATCACAGGCATGGACCTTAAGTCTTGGGTTCTTGTTGGACGCGAGAATAGGAAAAGCGGTGTTACCCGCACCGGCGCCGATTTCAAGGATTGTAACCTTCCCAGCGTCCTCACTCGTCACTTCGGACAAGATGGGGAACTCCTGCTGCAGCCACTTGCGGTTCTTGAAAAAATTGGCCGTATTGTTCTTGTAAAAAAGATCCCACATTCTTGCGGGGTTGTTGTTCAGTCTGTCTGAGGAGTTTTGTTAGTCGACTGTACAAAAGCGAGTGTGTAACAAAACAATGTGTGAAAATGGTGTTGTCAGATGGGAGCGAAAGACTATAAAAAGAAGTTTTCATCACAGGATTCAGATGAACTATGCGATTGTGCTGGAGTATCATCATAACACCGGGGGAAGGGAAAGAAAGGCGGCAATTGCGGGGGAAAGTGAACTTACTCTTGTCAAAGTCAGAGACCGGAGACTGCCGTTGCATTTCGTACTGCTGCTCAGCATACTCCTTGTATGCATCGTCAGTCTCGACATGGTCCCAAGCATTGAACTCGAAGACGTCATCCTGCTCGTTGAGTAGGCGACTTCCAAACTGGAACGGGTCGCTCCTCTTCTGGTTGTATTGAGGGTCGTGTGATCTGTGAGGCGGTTGTTCATCCTGGCTAGCAGACTCAGAAATCTGAAGGCTGGCCGTTTTCTCGACGAGAACTTGCTCGCCCACTCCCGAGGGGGTTTCTCCGCCAACAAGAGACGCCATGGTCCTTGTGTACAACCACTGAACAGATACAGGACTTGACACACTGCTCTTAGGTGGAAGGCACACAAACTCTCCGGATCTCCAAATCTTGTTGGCAAAGGAGGAGTGATTGTAGAGGAAGCAAACTATTAAAATTTCTTGCTGGTGGAAGTTTTTGTTCACAAGAAAAAACCTATAGTGGGGCCTCTATCGGTGCGATGAAGAGCCGCTTGCCGACGCAGCCAATCAAGCGCGGTAGATTACCCCGTTCACCTGCTGAGGTTCCGTTGGCAGCCGCGCAGATTGGGGGCAGGTGAATCGAGGAAGGAGTCCATGGAACGGTACGTACCCCGAAGCTAATCCGTGAAGGCAGACGGGCTCGGACTACATTCATCGTAGCTATCCATCAACGTCAGTCACACTCGCAACGACTGTTTATATCACACAATCCAAAACTGCACGCCGACCCATTTGGGTACCTTTACGCGTAACCTCCGATTTGTATCTCCCGTAGCCCGCCTTCCGCCCCCGACTTGCAACGATGGCTCCTTCTCTCGTCCGCCCCCAGGGCCACCTGTCCCCGGCCGACGCCCTCGAGCTGGCCCAGAAAGCGCCGGCGATTCTGCGAAACAATCCAAAGGCCTTCTCCTCATCGCCTCTGCTGTCCCTTTTCTCGACTTCTGAGACGCCCGAACTGTGGACAATCTATGAGAATCTCCTCCTTGCCTGCCTCCGAACGGGCGACAGCCAAGCAGCGCACCAATGCCTCGAGCGGCTGATTATCCGCTTCGGGAACGAAAACGAACGCATCATGGCTTTCAAGGGCTTAGTAAAGGAGGCAGAAGCCGACAATGATGGAGAGCTGGCGCAGGTGCTCATGGAGTACGAGACTATACTTGGAGCAAACGCAACAAATATCGTCAGTCTATGATCCTCTCTCACGAGTTTGTGGTATGCGCTGACCCGAGACAGCCCGTCGCGAAACGTCGCGTTGCACTTCTCAAGTCTATCGGAAAGACGTCCGAAGCGATTACGGCCCTCAATTCCCTCGTTGACTTCAATCCCACAGATGCAGAGTCATGGGCGGAGCTTGCCGACTTGTATCTTTCGCAGGGTCTCTACTCGCAGGCCATCTTTGCGCTTGAGGAAGTTCTTGTGCTGACCCCGAACGCGTGGAATGCAAGCACCGCACCCAGTCTTCACGCGACTTCGTTCATCGCTAACACGTACCAGATGCACGCTCGCATGGGCGAAGTATTGTATATGGCTGCTTCAGCTTCTGAGGGGACTTCGCAGCAGCAACTGGCCGAATCTATAAAGAGGTTCAGCCGAAGCATTGAGCTTTGTGACGACTACCTCAGGGGATATTATGGACTGAAACTGGTGAGCTGTGTGGCGAGTCAATCACACCAATCTCGGCTAACAGCTATCAAGGTCACAAACAAACTGATCAACGAGCCCTCAAAGCCCTCCAGGCAAACGGACTCAGAGGAGTGGAGCCTTCCCGATGCTACTACGATACATAAACTTAACGAGCTGGCGACGCAAAAACTGGCCGAGATTGTACGCCGTAACACAGCGCAGGAGAGGCTCTGGCAGGGCTACGACGAATCGGAAGTGGCAGCGGCGCGAGACTTGCTCTCGAAGGAGTCGGTCGAGCTTGTGAGATGAGTAACCCGTTAGCCAGACACAGCAAGCAGACAACCTCACATTACCCGATCTTGTGGCCAAGATGTCACGTCGACAAGCCATCACGCCAGTATATTTCATGCGAGGGTATGCCGAGTGAGCTGGTGTTACCGGTACACACTGGGGTTAGCAGGCAATCGGAACATTCAAGTCAAGTCATCAACGGAGTTTTGTCTGCAACAGATAGACCCTGTGCCACTGACAATGACCAAGTTTTCTTGGCCAATTCACGAGCCATTCGGGGACCCGTCACCTAACCAGGGCACACAAGGAAGAAACAGAGCGGGCAACTTTTTTTTTTCTCATTTGGGCCCAGGTTGGCCGCGAACTCACATTGGATAGAGAGGCTCCTCATGTTCTTTGGCAGTCAGGCTGGAATGGGACCCCTTGTTACAGCGGGCATGTTTTGCACACAGGCAGAGGCCGCCGCCTAATGCTCTGCCAATGGATAACAATTTTTGCTTTCCTTCGAATTCTATCGTTCCCGCCGCGGCCGCACCCACAGTCGTGCCCAATGGCCGCAAAGCACTATGCATCATGTCGCAGGGCTGCATGTCATCCGAGGTTCCAGGCGTGCCGCTGGGAGCCCGATGAGCTAACGCGGCCCACCAGATGCGCTGGCAGTGAGTCAGTACATGCACGGATGGATCTCAGGCACCATCGCTCGAGACCCTAGCCATGCAGCTCAGGGTGCGTTCGGTTTTCGAGTGACCCGTCGGGCACGACGAAGGCTTCATCAGGCTTGAGTATCATCGGAATGGCCAACTGACAGGACATTCAGCCACCAATCAAGCTACACCGACACCATTGCGGTGTCACGTATATATCCGGGCAGTGCCGTGTAAGTAAGCTCATGGCAGAACAAGCACTTACGTCGTCGGCACCGGCTCTGATCGCCCCTGTTATCTCCGTATTTTCCAGTCGTCTGATGCTGTAAACGACCAAGAAAGAAGCCGAGCCTTGAGAGACGCCGACAATAGACGCAGACCAACTCCAAGCAAAAAGGGCAATTACTGTCACACACGATACCTCAGTTCATCCAGAGGTTAATCGACTATTTGTTTTCTCCACCAGCCGTTCAGAATCATGTCGTGTCCCCCCCAATACATCACTTCTCGAGTCATCAAGCAACTATACGACTGCTAGTGCCCAGCATACGCAGCAAGATAACCCGCATGAAGGGGACAGACTGAAGAAAACAAGAGTATCACGTTCCAATGTCAGTGTTGCTACCTTGAAATGGAAACCGGCTTTCCTCGTGCGAGGCAGGCTGCGACTTGGCTGCACAGAATGCCGGGCTAGTCGAGATGACGATGGCCTTGGAGCTGTACGACACTGGACCCGGAGTGGAGACTCGGAGGCCGGGACGGCACCACGGCGAACGCGATAGGTACGGTACCTTGGGCTCAGGGCTAGGCGTCGGGCCCAGACAAGGTGGAGAGCAGCTTGCCGCGCTTTTGACAACCTTTAATTGCGGCGGCGGTCCAAGATACGGTGAGTGTGCGGGCGAGTAAGGAGGTGGGGAGGAACCAAAGCTGACGGCCGCCTGTTTTAGGCCATGCCCGCCCACGAGTACCTCAGGTAAGGTAAGAGGGTATTGAGGTAAGATGAGGTGAGGTAGGCAAGATACGTTCCCCGAGCTCCTACTGGCTCTTGGAACGGCGCAAGCCAGAGTCGTGAGCCCGGGTTACCGGGCATTGGCTCGCGACGGCCCTAAAAGCAGGACGGCCAACCAGGCACGAGCAGGAGACTGATGAGAGGCCTCTCCCCCAACCCTCGCCCCCTCCTTCCTCCGCACCACGTCTCCCTCCTCTCCCTCCTCCGTCATCCAAATAAATACTTTGCGCCGTCTCATCCAGCCTGCTTGCTTTCACACAATTCTGACTGCCGGTGTCTGCATTTCTTTCTGACTGTCGTTCTCTTGTCGCCATCCGACACTCTAACACTTGGTTTATTTACAGCGACAACGGCGTCAAAAGGATCCTCGCAGCGCGCGATAAGCACCAACGGCCCCACCGGCATAAACGGAGAACGTCCAACGAGGACCGTCCCGCAACGGAGCCACGCTTTCTCCCAGCACGTAAGCACGTTCCTCACCGAAACATTGAACCAAAAAAACAAAAAACACCCCCAACATCCACTCTTTGCGGCCAGAGTAGTCCGGCGCAGGACGAACCCAGGCACGGTGGTGCATTGAGAACTGACAAAGTAGTTGGGCAGGGTACTTGACAGTGCTACCTGGGTAGGTGCAGTTCCTCGCACCAAAGTCCAAAGTCCAAAGTCTCTTTTTCTCACCTTCTTCTTATCCCAAGCCTATCCGAACCTCGTCCCAAAGAAACAAAAGGCCCCCGGCCACATCCCAAAAGAGGCGGGTGTTGCGTCTAATCTGCCATCCTCTCGTGCCTGGCAGGTCTCAAGCCCGGGGTCTCAGGTCTCGGCCCATCCTCCTGGTTTCTCTGTCTCAATTCTTTACACCCCACAAGAAAGAGGAACAAAGACGACAAAGGTATGTTCAAGGCTTCAGCTACGTTTTGCTATTGTTTTGTTTCTTCGGACGCGCTTTCCTGTCTCTCGCGGTGGGACGCTGTCGCATTTCCCCCTCGTCTCCCTCGCGTCGCTGCCGTCTGCGCACATGTTCTTGCTTCTCGAAGTGTCGTTCTTCGAACACAGTCTATTCATCTGCCTGTCCGTTTTCCCTTTTCGAAAAGCTGTCAAATGCCGGCTACCCGCGGACAGTTCACATGGCAACAAAGCGCCTCGGCCAGTTGCCGATGCCCTTTCTGTTGTTGCTGCTGCTGCTTGACGTATCTTGTGTAAGTCAAGTTGATGCATTGGCTACTCAGTCACGCAAAGGTCTAGGTTGGCGGCGGCCGTTTGGAGGAGGCCCGGCGTTGAAGACTGTCGGATCAACCACGAGTCCATGACACAGTTCTGCGCAACACCTCGCCAGCGGAGTGATGCTGACAGCCATTGACTGACAATTCGTCGCCTATCGTCCGTGGACCTGGCCCAGCACTCCCGGGGCACCCAAGTGGGAACAGCGAAGCAAGGGGGGTTCGAGACCGCCATCCAGGCCTGCCCCATTCATTCCCTCGTCATCCCCATCCTCGTTCCCTGCCGGCCTGCCCTGTCAGTGTCTTGCGTGTCCCCGCCCGTACCGGTTCTCCACGTCCATCTTTTCCCCGTCGTGTTTCTTTTCGTCTCTTCCTAGTGCCCCCGATGGCAACAGGAAGACTAGTGGGAGGGCTTGATGGCGAAACAGAACAAACGCTTCAGCACAGGACCATGCTTCCCCTCCCTCACCTCAAATCGGGCTCTAGCCAGTGGAGTGGCTCTGGTCAAACACCCGCCTGGGCTTGTCGTTTGCCTGGCCTACCTGGCCTTTGCCTAGGAGCAAGCAGGCTGAGGATGGCGGGGTCGGGCGCGCCCTGGTCGAGGTTGTTGGCTTGTGGTTTCTCTGGTGCACTTTCGTCCCCTTCGCCTCCCCTCCTCCTTCCCCTCTCCCCCTCCCACTCCATTCCCATTCTCGTGCCCTGCCCATTCCACCCCCTTGCGTGTGTGTGTCTGTGTGTCCGTGTTAACACATCTGGCGCCTCTCGCCAAATCTCATTCCGCATGATTCACCGGAACGTTGCTGATCTGAGGCTTGTAGCTTAGCACCCTTCTCGACACATGATACTACACCTTGAAATCATTAGTCGCGTCGACCGTTACCCACATTTCTGCTCTCGCCGACAACGCCCGCCGCTGCCGGGTACCCAGACGCCAGAAGAGGAAGGGCAAAGAAACCGCCCCGGCACCTTTCTCTCTCGTCCTGTGCTGCCCTTGTCCCGCCTCATCCACTGCACACTGGATACTCGACAGGGCGTCTTCTACTTGGCTCTCTATCCTATTGCCTTTCCATCGTGTCGCATCGCATCGTATCGCACCGTCAATCCAAGGTTCTCTTCTTCACCCCCCCGCCCATCCAGGCTTGGTCGTCTGGGAGTGGCAGTGGCAGTGGCAGTGGCAGCGGCTTAGTTTGTGCATACAACCTATCTACCGCAGCACCTACTGTACCTAACGACAACAACCCTGTACGCCTTGGCCATCGCCTTAAGGTTGCCTTGAACGGAGCGGTCGCCAGACCCGCAATAGCTGCCCAGCTACCACAATTTTCCTTGCACCCAATCGCACCTCTCTTTGCGCCCAACTGCACGATCTCGCCAAAACAGCAGGGGGCTTCCCGGTTACATCCAAGAGCCCACGGACGAATATCCACCCACCGACTGCCGCCCACCCCTCAATTTTCGCCAACCGCCCGTCTTTCAACTCAATCCTTTACACAGAAACTTTGTTTTCTTGAAGCCGCCTGGTCGCTGTCGTCCCTTCCACTGCGTCGCCGTCATCTGATCGCTCTTGCGCTCAACTCGCCCGGCATACGCTCTACGTCTTATTCTCCGCCACCCGTTCGTGCTCGGAACGCCTCCCCTCCCCGACCGAATTGCGCAAGGGCGAACGCTGCACCTGCATCTCGTCTTGACCGAATTCGAGCGCCGATACCAAGTTGCCATAAGTTCCCAACAGCAGAAGCCTCACCCTCGGCCGCCCTACTTCTTCCCACGCTTCCACCCGATTCACCCCTTTACTCCGACCGTCTTTCGAGATCGTCGTGAGTAAAGGTCTTGCCGCTAAACTCGCACGCACACACACACATACACATCCTCATGTCGTCCGCGTAAGTTACATATTTTCAACTACGCCAGGGACCAACCGACTTGGTGGCATTCACCAGACACCAGTCAACTAACACACTCCGGAAGACGATCCTATCGACGCCCTGGTCAGACCTCGTCCGGGGCAACAACATCCCGATCCGCTTCTGCCAGTGAAGACGAATCGCACTACTACCACGAAACCGAGGGCCTCAGCTCTGATTCTGCTGAAAACGAGGATTACTCGGCCTCCGAAGAAGGGGATCTTGGCCCAGAGGATTCGGCCTCCGTCAGTCCTGCTCAAAGGTTCCAAGGCCGTCCGGCGCCACCCCAGCGTGCGTCCCGTCACCACCATCTCCCTCAACGCCCTGCTCTCGTTTCCAGCCAGTTCCCGTATCGGCCCGGTTCAGTGCCGAACCCTCCTGACAGCGTGGATTCCTCAGAAGATTACGGACAGTCCCCCTTCGCCCCTCGCGGCGGCTATGGTCACGCCCCGCCGCCCGGTCATGGGGGGCACCCGGGTCACGGGGGACGTTCCGGCCACAACTCCTACTACGGCGGCCGCGGTGGCCACCCACAAGCTGGTTTCCCCCAAAGCCAGATTGGCGGTTTCGCCCCCAGCCCATATGGGCACCCCGCCAACCAGATGGTACCCTTCGGGTATAATCCCAACAGTCCTTTCTCGCCAATGTCGCATGGAGGTGGACAAAGCTACTTCCATGACCCTCGCCAATCTCAGTACGATATGATGCCGTACCAGCAGCCGCAACCGCCGGCTCTCTACAACCAGCAAGGCTACGGACAGATCCCTCCGTGGGCCATGTATCAGTCCGCACCGCCGCCCCCGCCCACGGAAGCCCCAGGTCCGCCCAAGACTCCTGCAAACGAGCCGCTACCTCCACCAAAGGAGGATCCCGAGAAGATAAAGCTCCAGCAACAGCTGGAACTCTTCAAAAAGGAGCAGGCTCTGAAGGAAGAAGAGCAAAGACGGAAGGAGCTGGAGGAGAAGCTGCGAAAGGAGGCAGAGGATGCCATCACACGAAGGATGGAGGACTTGAAGCGAGCCCAAGAGGAGGCACAGAAGGAAATTGACAAAGCCAAGAAAGAGGCCGAGAAAGCAGCCAGAGAGACAATTGAGGCCGAACGCAAAGCGGAGGAGCAAAGGCAGAAGCTCCACCAGGAAGCGATGGCTCGTGTTGAACGTGAAGCCAGAGAGAAGCTGGAGCGTGAACTCAGGCTGAGGCCGAACGAAAGAAGCTTGAGGAGGAGGCCCGCGTCAAGGCCGAAGCTGAAGCGAGGCAGAGGCTGAAGGAGGCGATTCAGGCCGAGGCCGATGCCAGAGCCAAGGCAGCTGAAGAGGCCGAAGCCAAGCGGAAATGGGAGGAAGACATGAAGAAGAAGGCCGAAGAGGAGGCTCGTGCTAAGATGGAAGCCGAGAAAAAGGCGGCCGCCGATGCTGCCGCAGCGCAGGCCAAGCTCGAGGCGGACCTCAAGGCCAAGACCGAAGCTGACTTTCTCGCCAAGGTCGCGGCTGACCAAAAGGCAGCGGAGGAGGCTGCAGCTAAGAGAAAGAAGGAGGAGGAGGAGTTCAAGCTGAGGGCAGAAGCCGCCTTTGCGGCCTCGCAGAAGGCTGCGGAGGAAGCTGCAGCGGCGAAGAAGAAAGCTGAAGATGAGATGAAGGCAAGGGCCGAGTTTGAAGCTCGGGCCAAATTGGAGGCTGAGAGGAAGGCAGCAGAAGACGCCGCCGCCGCCGAAGCAGCCAAGAAGAAGGAGGCCGAGGAGTTGAAGGAGAAGATCGCCGAGGAGACCAGGGCCAAGTACGAGGCCGACAAGAACAAGGGGAAAGACAAGGCCCCGATCAAGTTCAAGGATGCCGTGGGTAGGAAGTTCAGCTTTCCTTTCCATTTGTGCTCGACTTGGACGGTATGTTTGCCCGGTATTGCGTATGCGCTGACATCATGCTAACCTCAACCTCAGGGCATGGAAGAGCTCATCAAACAAGCCTTCATTCATGTGGACGTTATCGGGCCCCACGTTCAAGAGGGACACTACGACTTGATTGGACCCAACGGTGAGATCATTCTTCCTCAAGTCTGGGACAAGGTGGTCGAGCCGGACTGGACCATTGAGATGCGTATGTGGCCCATGGACAAGCACCCACCACCCGGCCCGCGAGGCCCTAACGGCATGCCGATGGACCCCAGACTGGCGGAAAGAATGGCGCATTTTCATGGCATGCGTGGGCATGCGGCGCGGATGGGTAACTTCCCGCCGGGAATGGCACCTCCTGGTGTTCGACCTGGCGGCGGTGGTGGTGGCGGTAACCCGAACCCGCCGCCTCCTCCGGGCTGGACCGGCCCACGTCCTATGCCTCCCGGTGGTCACGGTCATGGTGGGCCCACTATCGTCACCGTCGAGCCCAACACTAAGTCGAAACACAAGTCCAAGGCCCAGGGTTCGATGCTCAGCTGGATGGCTGGCGCTGGCGCTGGAAAAACCTCCAAGAAGAAGTAAGTGTTGAAATTACCTTTTTACCGAAGAAGCTGTGCGCTAATAATTCGCAGGAGCAAGAAATGATTATCAGTGTGCAATACGGAATATCCGTTGTGAACACCTGCCATGATAACATCTATTTTAAACGAATTTGTGGTCTGGGATTATTTTTGATTTACACATGATACCTTTACACGCCCTTTTGTTTTCTGCTTGCCTCAGATTCCCAACACAGTCAACCGTATGTAAGCAATGCATCTCACGGAAATTATGATTCATATAACGTCTATAACGCATGTACGCCGGAGTACGAACTGCGGAGGGGGCGAACTCGGGAAATAGGACATCCATATGGCCGAAGGGCATTTCCTGAAAGACCGTACATGTTTCGGGGAGGGGGGCATTGCATCGTGGGGAAAGCTGGAGGTTACGACATGTTTTAAGGCACGGCGCAAAAAGAAGATGACGAGACTGGCTTTCTGGGTAGATGATTTCGACTTTTTCGTGCACAGCTGATGTGGTAGATTTGGTAACAAAAAAGAACGAACGTTTGCAACAATAATATGAACAATTGCCGACTGCTTGGCATTGCCATTCAGTGTCTTGAGTTATTGATTAGTCTACTTGTGTAGAAATTATTCTATGCCCACCCGTTCCAACTACAGCCTGGGAGTGCCCAGGACTGCCTTCACCCGCTTCTCGAACGCCTGTATCATTACACCAGCCACTTTTTCAGACACCGCGGCGCTCACGGCCGAGTATAACGGGTTCGCGAACTGGAACCGGATGACCAAGTCCACCTCTGTACCCGTCCCCGAAGTCAGCGGCCGCAGCTGCCACTTGGTCACCAAGCTCCTGAACACGGCGCCACCATCCCCGCCGTTCCCCGGGCTCGCGCCTTCAACGTCGGCGCCGCTGATGGCCTCGACGCTTTTACCGGGCACGCAGTGCAGCCTGCTCGTAAAGGTCTCCTCGAAGCCGCCCCAGCCGACGCGGAGGTCGGCCTGGGCGGGCCAGCGGCGGCCGGAGGCGTCGGGGGAGGTCCATTGGGTCACGCGGGACCGGGCGCAGTAGGGGACGAAAGAGGCGTAGGAGTCAACGTCGGAAATCACGTCGTAGAGCTGGGCGGATGGGTAGGGCATTGTTCGAGACGCCGTGAGAACTTGAGGTTCTGTGGTTGGGGAGAGGTTTGGGAGATTGAAGAAGGGTCGTCGGGAGGGTTGGCTGAGGGTGAAAGCGATGTTGTTGACTCGGAGGGCTCGAGGCGGGGAGGGAAGGCGGAGGAAGGGTCTCGCGGTCGCCATTGCGGGAGTGGCTATTGCGCGGTTGAGATTAGATCGTGGGCTTTGGGTGTGTGGCAGTTGTCCAGGTTCGCGATGCGGTTCAGGGAGTGTGGGAAGGTCGGGCGTCACCAAGTCATCTTTGTCATTTCGAAACGCTGCCAGAAACGCGTGACTGGAATAAAATGAAGGAATTGTAAACAGACCTCTGGAGAGCCTTGATGCGCTCACCTCAAGTGCTTTGATAGGTTCGTTAAAAAAAAAGAATATCGTGGACCAGGCGCAATGACGGGCACAACTACTGTTTGGCGAGGAAGAAGCTATCGATTGGTGTTAGTGGGCTGCAGCTGGTCGCCATACAGTGTCCGAACTGCCATACGGCTGGGCCCACACAGTAGTTGCTGTCACCCACGGGCGCAGCACATCATTCTCTGGGCTTTTGGTGGGGTTGGATTATCGAGCAGCGGGCAGCACACCACAGCACAGAAACAGCTCTCCACAAGCCAAGTTGGCAAGCCACAGCAAGCCCGCATCACCGTCCCTGTCCCCGTCCCCCGTCCCCGACATCCCTTGGGCGTTCGCGAATACAAGACCACCGCCTCCACGAAACAGAGGTTGACGGCGCGCTTGCACGACGACGAAGACAACGAAAACAACCGGAGGAAACCGTTGGTCCACAATGTGCCATACAACCTGGACGCTCTCGTGTACCTGACCCATTCCCCCGACAGTCGTTCTCCCCCACAACAGACGACGACGCTCGACAACTGCACAATCTAGGCTTCTACCCCCTCGCGCGGGGTTTCTGTCATTGCCAACATGTAGGTTCTGGATATATATTACGCAGCCGCCGAACGGTAGCCATGGCCTCCAACGAAATGAGACGGCTCGCTGACCAGGTGTCTACGTTTGCCAGGTTCGAGAAATCCCTCTATGACCTCATTAGAGGCCTGCGAAACCACAAGGGCAATGAACGAGAGTACATACAGAACAGTTTGAAAGAATGCCGCGCAGAGGTTCGCGGGCAGGACATGGGTGAGGCCTGACCCCCGACGACTCCCCAAGAGGGGACGTGGGTTGTTTGAAGCGAACCGCATTCTGACTCCCTACCAGACGTCAAGGCGACGGCGCTGCTGAAGCTGGTCTATCTGGAAATGGTCGGTCACGACATGTCGTGGGCCTCGTTTCACGTTCTCGAGGTCATGTCGTCGCAGAAATACCACCAGAAAAGGGTCGGATACCTGGCCGCCGTGCAGAGCTTCCGACCTGATACCGAGGTGCTCATGCTGGCCACGAATCTCCTGAAGAAGGTACCGTCTTCCCCATGCTGGAAAGGTGTTGGATACAGTCAAATGGAGTATGGAGACTGACACCCGCCTGCTGCCAGGACCTGTCATCAACGCAAGCGACCACAATCTCCCTGCCAATGTCCACACTACCGCACATCATCACCCCGTCCCTCGCTCTCTCGACCCTCTCTGACCTCCTTCCGCGCCTCGGCCACTCGAACCCGGCCATCCGGAAGAAGACCATTGTGACGCTGTACCGCTTGGCACTGGTGTACCCCGAGACGCTGAGGGCGGCGTGGCCCAAGATCAAGGAGCGTCTGATGGACAAGGACGAGGACCCGAGCGTCACGGCGGCCATCGTCAACGTCGTCTGCGAGCTCGGCTGGAGGAGGCCACATGACTTTCTGCCACTGGCCCCGAGGCTGTTTGAGCTGCTTGTGGACGGGGGTAACAACTGGATGGCCATCAAGCTGATCAAGCTGGTATGTGTTTGCGAGGGTGTAGTGGTGTGAGTGGGAGCTGCTAACTGTGAACCCAGTTTGCGACTTTGACACCGTTGGAGCCGCGCCTCGTTCGCAAGTTGCTGCCACCCCTGACTGAGCTGATTCGGACGACGCCTGCAATGTCACTGTTGTACGAGTGCATCAACGGCATTATTCAGGGCGGTATCCTGGGTAGTGCAGATGACATTTCAGGCAGAGAGGAGATTGCGACTCTTTGCGTCAACAAGCTCAGGGGCATGATCATGGTGGATGGAGACCCGAACCGTGAGTGCGCTCCACGCGACTGAGGTTCGAAAGCTGACTTGGCAGTGAAATACGTCGCATTGCTTGCCTTCAACAAGATTGTTGTGACGCATCCGTTCCTCGTTGCGCAACAAGAGGACGTCATCTTGGAATGCATCGACAGCCCTGATATCACTATTCGCATCAAAGCCTTGGATCTCGTTCAAGGGATGGTCAGCAGCGACAACTTGGTATCCATCGTGAGCCGTTTGATGAAGCAGCTTAAGTCGTCCACGCCTAAGAGGGACCGTCCTGGAGCGCCCCTTGGCCCTGACACTGGGATGGACTCGGACGAGGAGGCACAGATCGAGATTCACTCGCCGACGAAAGAGCAAGAAGAACCTCCACTGCCTGATGACTACAGGAGTGACGTGATCGGGAGGATTCTGACGATGTGTTCGCAGAACAACTACAGCAGCTTGGTGGACTTTGACTGGTACATTGATGTCCTCATCCAGCTCGTTCGCATGGCGCCGACACCACGATCGGTTGAGACCGAACTCGACTCAGCTGCCGCCTCCGGAAAGTCGACCGCGGGAGACATATCTGGAAGGATCGGAGACGAGTTGAGAAATGTTGCAGTCAAGGTCCAGGCGCTACGAGGCGCAGCCGTCCGGGCAGCCGACCTGATCATTCAACAAATGAACACCGACACTCCTACAGAACATTCACTGTCTTCAGCGTCATTGAAATCGACGTCTTGGTTGGTGGGAGAATACGCAAAGCAGCTGGCGTTTCCCGAAGACACGTTGGGTAATCTGTTACGGATACTGTCGAGAACACAAATACCCGATATCCTTACGACAAGCCTGCAGGGCGTCACGAAGATATTCGCCTACATTGCAGGTAATGAAGGCCAGCCCTGGACTCCGGAATGGAAGACAAAGATCTCGTTGCTTCTGGCGCGCGTCATTCACACCCTCGAGCCGCTGGCTCTTCACCCCAACCTCGAGGTCCAGGAGAGATCCGTAGAGTTCATCGAACTTCTGAAGCTTACCGCCGAGGCGGCCTCAGGGCAAGCGCCGTCTACCGACGAAACGCACCACGACCCTCCGCTACTGCTCACCCAGGCCATTCCGTCTTTGTTCCAAGGATGGGAGCTCAACTCTGTTGCTCAGGGGGCGCAACGGAATGTGCCTATGCCCGAGGGCCTGGACCTGGACGAGCCCATTCATCCGAACCTGGCCCATCTTCTTGCGCAAGCAGATGTCATACCAATGGAGGCCAGCGAGACGGACGATTTCGAGGTCTACTACCATCAACGTCCGGCACCCAACAGCATATCCTCTGCCGAACCAGCGGTTAACCGAATTGCCGATGCTCCGACAGAGGAGGTTGCCAGCTCTTATCAGCAGGCGACCGAGGACAGCTACCTTGATGCAGACATTGTGGCGAGGAGGAAAGCCGAACGGAGTGAACGGAACCGTGACGATCCCTTCTACATCGGCGCCCCCGGCACTGCGCCCAGGACCTCAACGCCAATTCACAACATCCTTCAAAAGGAGAATGGCCCAGATCTCGATATAGATTCCATACCGATAATGCAGCTGGACCTCGACAAGCTGGGCAGCTCGCGCCCGGACCCGCTCCACCCATTCATCAGCCGCGACCACAGCCGCAGCCGCGGCCAAAGCAAAGGGTCGTCATCGCCGCGGACGAGACCCTGGTTGGCAGCGGGGTCTCGACGCCGCGCAACTACGAATCGGAGAACAATTCGGACAGCTTCACCAAGTCTCGCGCCAAGAAGCTCCGACAGGGGCTCCTGCAGGTGGACTCGTCGACTCTCGGGTCCCTAAGTCTTGAGGGCGACGCGGGCTCGTCGACGCGCCTTTCGACTACGAACGACAGCAGCGGGAGGAGGCAGAGATGGCGCAGGCCATGAAGGAGGTGGAGCGTCTACGCCTCGAGATGCAGCGCGCCAACGAGCGCATCCAGGTGGCGCAGGGCGTCGACGTCGCGGGCACGGTTGTCAAGAAGAAGACCAAGAAGACCAAGGACAAGGACAAGGACGGCGCGGGGGCGGTCAAGACGAAGAAGAAGAAGAAGAAGGCCGTGGCCGCCGAAGTCGCGCCCCCTGCCGTTCTCTCGACTGAAGAGGCAGAGAACAGCGCGGGCGGAGAGGATAGCGCGTTGATACCTCCACCCGAGACGGTCGCTGATGACGCGGGACCAACCGTCGTGGTGCCCAAGAAGAAGAAGAAAAAGAAGACGACTAAGATGGCCGAGATTGCGGGGGATAGCAGTTAGCCGCGTGAGAGAGAAGGGGGGTGAGGGGGGGGGTAGGGTACACATCGATTGTGTGTTCGAGGGTGGGAGAGAAGCATGTATGCACATGGATATCAAGAAAATGCAGAGGCACGGACGCCTCGTCCAAGAGCCCTTAATGCCCGCCGGTCGAATGTGAGGTGGCCGTGAACTGGTCGGATTTGTCTTGTCGTCTCGTGGTGCACGGGGATCGGAACACCGCTCGTCCGCTCCCGAGTCTCGCCGTGTTCTCGACCGTCCCGGCCTCTCTCCCCTCGACCCCGGCACAGTCCGCCGTCCTGTTACTTCAGATACACGCGGCGCACGTCGTTTGATCTTGTGATTTTGTGAGGGAATATTATCGTCTCATCTCGTCTCCTCATTCTTTATCTCCCCTGCTCTTTCGTCTCTCTCTTCTCGTGGGTTTACGTACATACATGATACAAAGGGAGCACCGAGGGGAATTGCTTCGCCCCAAACGTCACCGTCGTTTCGCGTTTATTCCACCGTCGCCAAAAGCCAGCCCAATGATTTCTCCTTTTTGTCATCCTGTAACCCCCGTCCGTCCGTCCGTCGCTCACGTACGTCCTGCCAGCGTCACACGTCACAAACAAAAAGGAGGATCTCAAAGTTTGTTTGAAGAAATAGACATTAAGAAAGGAAAAAAGGAAAGAGACGGGAAAAAACCCCGGAAATAACAAAAAAAACATCATGGCTAACACGCTTTAGTCATCCATAGGCTTGTCCTCGAGCGTCACTCCGCGAGGCATCCCTGAGTCACGGGGTGTTGACGAGCCACTCTCCGTTCCGGCGCTTGGTGTGGCTGCCACGTGGCGGTCCAAGGAGTACCGCACGCTGCTGCGACCCAGGCTGTTGCGCTTCTCGACGGGCGACTCGAGGGCCTTGATTCTGGCCGCGACTCCCTCAGCGGCGGGCGCCGCAGAGCCATTGGTTGTTGTCGCAGCCGTCGTCGTCGTCGTCGTCTCTTTAGGCGAGCTTGTCTCGCTGCCAGGGACCTCAAGACTCGACCGCTTGGCGCCGACCACGCTTCCCAAGCTAGAACGGTGACGATCTACTGCCGACGCGGGCGGGCTCGTCTGGATAGGGAAGCGGGTCTCGGGACCGCCCGTGCTGCGATCACGTCTGTGACCGCGGGGGCTGGGGGCAGGGCTCGTTGCGCGGCCGCGGGTACCGGCAGCCTTCTCGAGCAGAGCTCTATTCCGCTCTTCCATGTTTGCCCTCCGATTGCTCTCATCGGTGCTGATGGCGCGGGGCCGGTTGATCGACCCGCCGTGGTTCGCCGTAGACATGCGCTTGAGTTCGCTGAAGATGGCGTCCTTGTGGGCAAAAAGATCGCGGACGAGCCTGTATGCGTGCTTCTCTTCCATGGTCAGAGAGGTTTCGGCACGAGGACGCAGAATGCACGGCGCGATAGTCGTGGCCAGAGTCGCGACGTAAGTCTCGTCGGCCGAGGTAAGGTCGATTAGGCGGGTGAAATGGTTCATGCAGGCGTCAAGCGTTGCGATATTAGTCAGTCGCATTTGCGACAGGGTCTGCTGCAGCACAGGCACGCGAGCAGCGTCGCTATCCTGCGTCTGCGTCTGGTATATCGTTCTGACAATCTCATACACGTGGGATGAGACGAGAGAGTCTGTACCGTTGTCAGTAGATGGTCGTCGAGTTTTGAGTATGCGTTCGTCTTACCAGGCAGTTCAAGGAGGTAGAGCTTGAGCAAGCTTGCAACAGTTGGGATATCAAAGTCCTCAAAAACCTCGGGTGAGATGGGCTTGCCGTCGTTTAATTTGCCACGGAGCTTGTGAACTTGCTGAAGAGGAACATCAACCAGCCAGACACCGCGTCTGGCCTCGTCGCCCTCGAGGTCGGGGTAGTGGTTGTCCAAGTACGTCAAAATGGTAGTGACGATAATAGGCACGCGCTTCTTATCCGCGCGCGCTCTCGCCTCGAGATCCACGCCAAAGGTCTGCTCGTCCACCTTGTTGTAATAGTTCTCATAAACCACCACCTTGGGAATGAAGCTACCGGTCCGGTAGCTCTCAAGCAGGTACCTCAGATCCCCGAGAGGCTGGACAGTCTCTTGGAAGAGCATCATGTTGTCCACGGCAGACTGCATACTGGGGATGACGTTGCTGATGGTGCCCGAGAAGTCCAGGATGACGGTCTTGATGGCCTTAAGGCGGTCCAGCTCGCAACGTTCCAGGAAACGGAGGTGCATGAAGATGGTCTCCTCGAGCTCACAGCGCATCTCGTCCAGCTTGCGCACGCCCGCCTTGTACTTGTCATCGGCTTCCCTGGCCTCGCGGCGCAATCGCTCCGGCGGGGTCTCATTGGGGTGCTGGTTGTTGAGGACGTTCCAATTGGCGAGGTACTCGCTAACGGTTCCAACAACAGGCGAATCAGACGACTCAGACGCAGGGAGAGAAAAGGTCCGGCCAAGAGGTGTCTTCTTGTCGGGTACACCAGCCAGCTTGAAAGCCTTTGGCCGCCATTGGTAGAACATCTTGGAGCTGTTGGCGAAAGTGCTGCCGACATTGCCAATGAGCCTCAAGTATCCGTTCGAGATGAGGTCCTGCCCGATTCTTTCGGCATAGCTAATGCTTGTCGTGTTCATATGCCGTTGCAGATATTCGACGATGTCTGACCCGGCCGAGGTGTTCTGGTAGACCCCAAGAATGGGCACCTTGGTCTCTCCGAGCTTGATCGTGTTCAGCATGTGCGCCAGGATCTTCTTGACTTGCTCGGGCTGGTAGATCTCGTCGCCAATTTCGATGGGCTCGTCATCGTCTTCTTGGGGATGAAGCTCGGGTTCCTTGTTCTCGGAGACTTTAATCTCGGGAATAGGGTTCTTTGGACTGTTCTCGGGGTCCTGGAAGGCCAACTTGGTCTCCTCCTCAATATCCTCAACCAATCGGCACTTGTTAAAGTATGTGCTCCTCAACTTCTTGACCAATTCGGCTTGCCTGTCGTGTGCCTTGATGCGAGCCTGCAGCTCGTCCTGTGAGTCTTGGATGCGAGACTCGTGAGCATCGCACCAGCGCGAGAAGGGGTTGACGACGAGGTCTCGAATGTTCTGGGCGATCTTCTTGTGGTTTTTGGCACCCTCTTCCATCTCGGTCCGAACGCCGTCGAACGCCTGCAGTAGTGGTTAGAAGAGGCTCTTGAGAAGCTCTCTGTTGGAGCGCTGTACAAACCTTGCGAAGGCTGGCGCCGTCATCTTTCGAGAAACCGCCTTGGACTTTGTCTGCCGTTGGTGCAATGTCTCCTAACCGCTGGCTGTAGATCTCTTCGGCCTCGGCACGCATTCGAGCGACGGTCAAGACTTGCCGGTTTTCTTGTACGCCCTGCTGCAACTTGCTGAACAGGACACCCAGTCCTAGCGCAAAGCTGTTTAGCCCCGGTACGAGGGGTTGGTGCAGCGCATATAATGGACTCACCTGCCGCGTAGTCGCTGGACCAAAAGGAATCTGCGAAGCCCGGCATGATGCCTAAAAGCTTGTACCTGTCGTCACGATGGTTTTGTGGTGGTGCGATCCGAGAGTGGAGAGTCGGTAGGTGAAGAGAGGAAAAGGAGGCGGCCAGGAATGTTTCGTTTCGTCGTTATGCAGGAGGTGGGAGGTGATGGTGGGAGGAGACTGGGCTGGTATTTTTCGGCTCCAAGTAAGAGACACTTTTTCGCCGGTTGCGAGAAGCGAACGAATACGTCAGCCGCAATTGAGGCGGCGGTGCAGGTGCAGATGTGGAAGGAAAGTCGGCGAACAAGCAAACGAGAGCACTGAAATTGAGAGGATGGACAGATGCGGGAAGGTCAAGCAGAGAAACAATATGCGAAGAGTATTCGTGGTCGGCGTCGTCCTTTGTCAGGGGCACATGCCAGTTGAAGGAAATTTTGGAGGAGAGATGCGAATGGAAAGAAGGCTTTTGGACTGAAGGTACTTGCTTGCTTGGATGCTGACAGGTTCAAGGTTCAAGGTTGAATCCAGATTGGGGGGCAGGAAGGAAGGAGAAGCTGCTGCCATTTGCTATCTGTACTTTCTGCGGTCTGTACTATGTGTGCCATGCGTGCTCCCTCGGTGTCTGTCTCCGCAGGCGTCAGTGAAGCTTTGCGACTTGCGGCACCACTTCCCACCTCCTCTTCATCTTCCGCCCACCTGCATCAATCCAAACCAAAGCCGGCAAATGCTGGGTGTAATTCAGCCCGACGAGCCGGGGCCAGCCAGTCAACGTCAGAGACAGGACAGGGCCAGCGCTGGCAACGGCCTCTGGCTTTTGGTCTTCCGTCACGCAGACGTGGCTTTCCATTGGTCCCTATGACGAACGCTGGCCACGTCCCGGGTTCACTGAGCGACACGGGGTGCACTTGGAACCTTGGATGGAAGGTACTGATGGGTCCCCACACCCATGCCGTAGGAGCGATGATGATGGGAGGAGCCATCTGAAGCCAAAAATATATCCAGGTGTCTCGACTCCAGCCACTTCTCATTCTCCACTTCTCTTCTTTCACAGGATATGACTGGACCAACTCACAACAGGCGACACCGAATGACCCTTCTGCTCCACACAAAGCAAATGACCCTGAATGAGGCAGCCAAGCAAAGCAAAGCACAAGTCGCAGAAATGCTAGGCCAGGCATTAGGAAAGATGTATGCAGCCCCTGCATTCGCCTCTGTTGCAGAATGATGGGGCTACTCCCAGCTGAAGAGACTCCAGAGGATAGTGCCTGCCTCGAGGCACCAAAACGCTGCGGCAATTACAGCATATCTTTGTCTCAAAGGACTTGAGCAGCCCCTTCTCACAAGGCTGACCGCCACAACACATCTGCCGCCTTCAATTTGGAGCTGTGTTAAGCATCATTCTTCCCATTTATGCAGCCCGGGACAAGGTCTCATGGTCTGTGGACTGCAGCTATCAACTTTACAACTCTCTTTGTTCTCCTTCCATGTGCCGGCGGAGATATTTCCCACCAGCTATGACTGAAGGGAGCAGTCGCCGATCACCAGAAAAGCCTCCCTCCCGCTCCCTCGTTGCCGGTCGGATGGTTCCCCAGACGACAAAGGCCGTTATTAATAGCCAACGAGACCTGGTTTGCCAGAGTGGACGACGACCAACCCTGGCTCCATAAAATCCGTAATTTTCTCTAGGTCTACCGAGCGTTATCCACAGAGCCCAACATACGAGGAAGACGTTAGAGAGTCGGCTGGGGTAAGGCGGAACGCAAGAGCCAGCCGTCATCTGAAGTTGCCACGCTGGAACTTGGAGTTTCCCGTCTAATGAAATGGCCCGTTCCCGAAATTCTAATCCAGCCGTCGGCAACTCTTGTTCAGTATCTGTCTGTTCCTTTGGCGCGCATGTTCCCAGTGTTGCGCAGGACGTGCCCTGTTTTGCCGTCTCTACCAGTCGAATGAAGCGAATTTCCCCACCAGTCCCGCTTCTCCGTCGTGGTCTCAGTCAGATACTTGTTGCAGCCTTCCATTCGTGATAATAACACAATCTGTTCACAGTAACCGTCGAAGGCAGAGTATGTTCAAGGGTCATGTTGCGATGTTGAGAACAATTGTAGCTCTGGAGGGGGCTGGAGCTTAACTGTCCTTGCGCCGAGCTTTGAGTCTCAACCTCAAGCTAAGGGACTTACAATCGACTATGATGATCCACTAAATGCATGCTGCTTGTCTGTCTTCCGTCTCCCAAGCTCAATGACGATGGGTGTGGCAATTGAGTTTTGGGGGCTTTGTGCATCTTATAACTCTCATGTCCCTGGGCTGTTTCGAGCTTCCCAACTGGTCGCTTATCGCCGGGGGTTGACTCGCAGATAAGATCTCACGCAATCGCAGCTCCAACTCAGAGAGCTTTGACCCCGGACATTCTGTGACGTGATTAGGAAGCAGCAAGTGGAATTGTAGCATCACCCCCTTCGCGACTCTACAAACTTCCTCTGCAAAGAACCATCGAATTTCTGTACCTGTAGAGCGGAGCCGACATTCACGGAAGTCGGCCACTGAACGGTAAGACGCCTAGTCTGTGTGTGTACTCTGAACTATATGCTTACATCAATAGTAGGCTCGTAACCCGGACAATCACCAGATACTAAAACTCATTTGTGCACAACTGGTTTGCCCCCGGGTAGAGATTATGGATGAAAAGCAACGCTTGACGTCGACGAGGCCTGCGATGAGGCATCGGCGCCCCCTCGCAAGAGTCCGTCTCCCGCAAAGAGAGCGGTCATCGCCTGCTTCGCATTATGGCTGGTGTCGCTAACTTTCAGCTACCATCCCATGAAATCATGCTACCACCGAATGAGGAAGCCGTGGGGAGCGCCTCTTACCGTCGAAGAGAGGGCTCACAACATCCTGTCCCACACGCCATTGATTGGTACGACACTGATCAGTTACCTCACGCAACAGAGCATTCACTGATATCCATGCAGACGGTCACAATGACCTTCCCATCCTCGTTCGGGCATACTTCAACAACCACATTTACGGGAAGAACTTTACCGAGCCCTTCCAGGACGGTGGTTTCATCGGCCATGTTGACCTGCCCAGGCTTCGCAAGGGACAGAACGGAGGCGCCTTCTGGAGTGTATACACTCCATGCCCGGCCAACGGCAGTGACTTTTCCGATGAGAACTACGCTGAAAGTGAGTCTAGGCTATTTAGCAGTCTGAGGTTCCCAATGCTGATGCTTTGCAGGCGTCCAATGGACTCTCGACCAAATCGATGTCATGACCCGCATCAAGGACGCATACCCCAAAGACTTCTCCCCCAACCTGGACAGCGGCGCCGCTCTGACGGCCTTCGAGAAGGGTCAGCTGATCTCACCCCTAGGAGTCGAGGGGCTGCACCAGATCGGCAACTCTGTCGCCAACCTTCGTCGCTATCACGCGCTGGGCGTTCGCTACTCGACCCTTACCCACAACTGCCACAACAAGTTTGCCGACGCCGCGCTGCTAGAGAGCCCTCTGCGGAAAGCCGAGCCCCTGTGGCATGGCGTGAGCCCGGCAGGTCGTCGTCTCATCCACGAGATGAACCGCGTCGGCCTGATTGTCGACCTATCCCACACGAGGTAAGCTCCACAAAGCGCCCAGCCTCACAGAAAAATTTACATTCGCTAACAACGACCTCAGTGAGGAGACCCAGATCGACGTCCTCGGGGGCAAAGACTGGGAGGGTAGCAAAGCGCCCGTAATCTACTCCCACAGCTCCGCCTTCAGCGTGTGCCCGCACCCGCGTAACGTCAAGGATGACGTTCTTAAGCTCGTCAAGGGGCGCAACGCCGTCGTTATGGTCAACTTCGCACCCGACTTTATCTCCTGCGTCGACTCCGGCAACGGCAACGGCTTGCCAACCTACGTCCCCGCCAACGCCACGCTCGCTCAAGTAGTTCGGCACGTCCTGCACATCGGCAACCTCATTGGCTTCGACCACGTGGGCTTCGGCTCCGACTTCGACGGCATCGCGTCGGTGCCTGAGGGCTTGGAAGACGTGTCGAAATACCCGGATCTCGTGGCCGAGTTGCTGCGGCAGGGATTGAGTGACGAAGATACAGCCAAGGTTGTCGGCGGAAACGTCCTACGTGTCTGGAAGGAGGTTGATGCCGTTGCGGCTAAGTTGCAGAAGGAGGGCGAGCCTGCCCTCGAAGATGACCTTCCCAGCGTTAGATAGTGTGTGAAGCAATTACAGGGTGCCTGTTCTGCCACAGAGAAACACACATATGGTGGAAGTTCACCATCGTAGCTTACTAGCTGTTGTATACCGCCAGCCGTTTGATGATACAAGTGGTATAGTTTTATCGTATTCATACATGTCCAGGCGCACCACGCACCCGTCTATCTTGTACAGTCGATGGTCTCGGATAAAGGCCTATCTCAAGAAAAAAAAACAAGCCATGCGTTCTCCCCAAACTCCCCAGCCGAACCGCTTACCATTTCCTGTCGGCACGGTTGAGCTTCTTGGCTGTCTCGATCTGGGTTCTCGTCCGTTGTCCTCTCACGGGCAGGTTCATGGCGTGTCGTCTCCCCCGGTAGCTTCCCATGTCCTTCAATCTCATGACGTTCTGCTGTATGATTTTTCGTGCGTCGCTCTCTATCGTCATTGTCGATAACTCCGCCGTGAGGGCCGTCACGGTCTTGGGGGGAAGGGCGCCGACCTTGGCCATCGGGTGGATCGAGTATTTGGCCAGGATGCGGTGCGATGTGGTCGGCCCCAGAGCGAAGAAAGACTCAAGCGCCTTCTGTGGCGAGGAACTCAGGGTCAGCACTATCGGTGGAAGGGTTGAGAGGGTATTATCGTCGATCGAGAGCGAGGGGGACAGGCCGTACCTTCACGAGCTTTTGCTCGGAAAAGTTGACTCCAAGGATGAAAACCTGTAAAACGGTGAGTTAGCCTCAAGTCTAGACGACAGCCAGGGATGCTGGTGCGCACCATTTTGCTGATTTGCTGCTCTGGAGTTCGAGGATCGATGCTCTTGTCTCCAAAGGCTGCTCCGACTATTCGTGCGCTTGATGCTGGAATCGCGAAACTTCGAAATCAACGATGCACTCGGACCCCCCGGCCACGGAGAGTCGGGCGCCGGGAAATAGTGGATCCCACTAAGCGCGGCAGCTGCACAGGTGGCTACAGGCAGTGGCTGCATTGACAGATCCGTCACAGCGGCGAGCATTTGGGCAAACAGACGCAGGCAATTGGTCGCATTGCTTCCCCCCCATTGGGCAGTCTCGGCTGCAAGGGTCCGAGTTCGAGGTTCTCATTTGCGTGCTTCAGGGAGGGGGCTTTGAAACGTAGCTCCAAATCAGCCTACGCTGCCTCATTCCGGGGTCTCCTCTTATTTAACACACTGTCCTTCTGTGACAACTTGCTTAACCCCCAATCTCCAAACGGTTCTTCGCAACACAAACATTGAACTCTGCCATCAACCGATCGCTTTCCGTTTGCCCATCATGTTCACCCTGCGGAGACTCGTCTCCGCCCTCCTCCTTGCCGGAGTGGCTCTGGTCTTCTTCGCGCAGACCGCTGAGGCCACTAAGGGCCCCAAGATCACCCACAAGGTCTACTTCGACATCACCCAAGGCGATGAGCCCATCGGCCGCATCGTTATGGGCCTGTATGGCAAGACCGTCCCCAAGACGGCCGAGAACTTCCGCGCTCTCGCCACCGGCGAGAAGGGCTTCGGCTACGAGGGCTCTACCTTCCACCGCGTTATCAAGCAGTTCATGATCCAGGGAGGTGACTTCACCAAGGGTGACGGCACCGGTGGCAAGTCGAGTGAGTGAACCCCGTCAAGGCATTCAATATGTGGCATGTAATGACTGACGCGTTGGGTCAATGCAGTTTACGGCGAGAAGTTCCCCGACGAGAACTTCAAGCTCAAGCACTCCAAGAAGGGTCTCCTGTCCATGGCCAACGCCGGCAAGGATACCAACGGCTCCCAATTCTTCATCACCACCGTCATCACCTCGTAAGCCTACGCCTGTCGATACACGAACCACCCATCCCGCCTGCATTACTAACACGGATTACAGTTGGCTCGACGGCCGCCACGTTGTTTTCGGCGAGGTCCTCGAGGGCTTCGACGTCGTCGAGAAGATCGAGCAGGCCCAGACCCAGCCCGGCGACCGCCCCGTCAAGACGATTAAGATCGCTAAGAGCGGAGAGCTGGAGGTGCCCCCTGAAGGTATCCACGTGGAACTCTAAGCGCGTACTGTGACACCCGTCGCCCCTCACGTCTCTCCTCTTAACCAACCCGATACTTTTACATGCAATGACCCAATATGTGCCTCCCGCTCATGATAAATTTCCCACGAAATGAAAACGAAATGTACTTGGTTTGCTGATGGCTACGCCCCCCCTGGCTTGCAGGCGAATACGGCAACAGCGAGTGGGCGGCAGGCTACTCCAACGAAGACACCCCTCTGGAGGTCGGTTCTGGCGAGGGTTGGTCACTCCTCCAGAAGGCCCTGTTCCTTGGCGTGGTCGTTGCCGCGATCACCGTCTACATGAAGATCAGCAAGTCGAGGGCCTCGAGGGATGTCGGCTACGAGAAGACGATGGCGTAAAAGGTGCGGGACGCAGGGAACAGTTACCACGAATATTTAGAGGAAATGCTAGACAACAAGTGCCAGTCGAGAGAGTACTGGTGGAATTACTGGCAAAACCACATGGAATCGATTTAACGCAATGGTGTATGTCGTGATGTCGAATGAGTTGGTCTCGAGCACTCATAGAAGTCAGTCCAGTAGTTGCAACGCCCACATCCCCCTCAAAGCGCATCACGTGTGGGGTACCAAAAAATTTCCATGAAGGCCAAAACTTCGACTCAAACAACACCCTGAAAACCGGACATCAAAAGTCATAAAACCACACGACCCCCAAAAATGAAGATCCTCAGCCTAAACTTTTTGACCTGCGCGGTTAAGGCCTGCAAATCCTCGGCGGCCTCGTTCCCCCTCCACCCCAAGGACGCGGAGCTGGCGCAGGACGACGTCGAGGTCAACCCCCAGCTTCTGCTCAACGTCCTGCCCCGCTTAGACTGGGCCGCCCTGCGAACGAGCGCGACTGAGGTATGTGGCATGTCCTTATACGTTTTTCCTTCTTTTCCCTCTTTTCTTTCCTAGTCATTCCTCTTTCTCCTTGGATCTCGGTCTGTCTCGTGTTTCTTGCGCCGCGCTGTTTCGTGATCTGAGGAAGGAAGAAAAGAAAAGAAAAGAAAAGAAAGAAAAGAAAGAAAAAACGTTGCTGCAGAGGGAGACAACGCTGACACTCGCACAAAGCTGGGCTTCCCCGAACTCCCCGGGGAGCCCCCCTCGGCGGAGCAGCTCGAGGGCGACGACACGATGCTCAAGGACTTGCACCATCTGCTCATGGAGACGCAGATCATGGAGGGCAAGCTCGTCTGCGGCAACTGCGGGCACGAGTACGCCATCCGCGAGGGCATCGCCAACTTTCTGCTGCCGAGCCACCTGGTCTGAGTCTGCATGATGCACCGCGGTGGAGGTGTTCACGGCGGGCAATGAGGGTGGGAAGAATTGAGACAGCTAGATCGGACTTGAGGGGCGTTTACGGCGTTTTATCGACATCATGATTCTAGTGGGGTGGGCGGCCAAAGAGGAAAAAAAGTCCTTTTGTTATAGAAATACACATTCATGCCATTTGCGAAAACACTACATTGGTCCACTACAGAGCAGACGGATGCTCCTCTTTCGAACTCTACCCTTCATTCCATGGTCTCCTCCCTCCTCTGCTCGAAACATGCCTGTCATAGCCAGCCCATAACTCCTGATGTTCTCTCAAGTTGAAATACACGGGTTCGCCATGAGAGCGCTCTTGATAGGCCTCACAGCGTGTTTGGTATGCATCTACTGGCTCTTCTTGTGAGCGGAGGGACCGTTCTCTTTGTCGAAAGCCCCGTAGGGAATCTCGAGGCTGGCAAGGGCCCTGACGCCGACACCAAGGATACTGAAGAGGATGATTGAGGCAACAATGGCGTGGAAGATGCCTATGCATATGTCAGTTTTCTCGTCTTCCCGGACAGATGAGAGACGTTGAATATGCTCAGCAACATACCTGGCGAGAAGAAGACATATTTCTCAAATAGGGGAAGCTTGTTCCAATCCGTCTCGTTCTTATCCTTCCTCGTCTCCAGCAGGCTCGCCTCGTGGCGTTTAAGCTCCGCGTGCAGAGGCTCGCCGGTGAACTCTGCTGGTACGTGGGCTCGGATGGGCTGGCGAGATAAATTACGGTGTATGAGTCGGACGCGCCGCGCAGCTTCTCGAGGCTGCGGCCAAAGGCGTAATCGTTGTTGGCGAGCGTGCTGGCCCTCTGGTGGCTGTCCCGTCCGAGGGGGGCGAGCCGGGTCTGTTCGATGTCGACCGCCTTACCCGCACACGCCGTCTTGATATACTCGGTCAACGCGTCGATAGGTACCTCACCGACGACCTCGGCGACGCTGTAGATGCCGTGGATGTCGCCGCCGGAAGTCGCGCGGCACAGGTTCGGGGCCCTGCAGTCGCCGCCGTCAGCGCCGCGAATGTCGGCGGCGTTAACGTTGGGCTGGGCGACGAGGAGGTAGCGGTCCGTCGGGCACGAGATGAGAAGGTCCTGGACGGACTTGACGACTTGGGATTTGGTCTGCAGTTGGGCGGTGTTTGATTGCGCGAACCTGAGCGGACGGCAGAAATTAGCATGTCGACAAGGAGGATAGACGTCGAGGGTTCGTGACGTACTTCGCGGTCGAGAGCATCACAAAGGGCGACGAGTCGGTAAAGGCCTGCGCCGAGGCGCAAAAGGCCATGAGGCCTGCTGTTCTTGATAGACGCATGGCTGGATGATGTGCTGAAGCTTGCCCGTTTTGATGCGATGGCTAGCCTTCGTCGTGCTGCTGAGAGCGATGCTGTGGATTAGCTCCAGCGGACGACGTAGCTTGGATGTATGCGCCTAAGCGGTTCTTAGCCTAATATGAGACCGCCTGCACAGACGCTCGCTTATATGCATTTCATGTCTGCTAACCCGTCTTCTGCGCTGAATCTTATCTTATCGAAGGTACGACTGCCTGGCTCTTTACTGAGTCGAGTCGGAACAGGAGGAGGCGGTGCAGTCTCTCGCCTACGAGTGCTGCTTTTCCAACGTCATCATCTTGCTGTTTGTTTACTGCTTAGTTGTTTAGATGCTTAACCTGAACCCCGTTTAACAGTTCACCTAATAAATTATAGTAACTCAACTGGGAGGCTCTTAAGTGAAACTCTTTGACAGTTAGCATATATGGTCTCTCAATGTCTATTCCCCAGCGTCTGCTTTTATATGCCAGGCTACTGTTGGAACTGGCTCGTGTAAGCCTCACAAAGAGCCAGGTCCCAAATTGGAGCCTTCCCTATAATCAGTTTATACTTGTCAACAGATTGAATCCGGTGTCCCATAAAATACCGAGGATGGATCGTTCAGGTCATCATCGTTGGGCAATCGTCAGCACGCACAGCAGTTGAAAATCAGGCAGTGAAGCCTTGGGGATGTCACCTGGTCTTCACTGGCAGATGTACGTTTAGCGAGGTCCGTCCAGCGCATTTAGCTCCTCGGCTTGGCCCGCGCCAGTGGGCCCTTACAGAGGCTGCAGCAGCAAGGACCTGGCGCGCGCTGACCGCAAGGCTGGTGCTGCAAAGGACCCCTTCCCAAAAATTTCAATTGCAGCGCCCAAAAAAAACCACCACAATCGAACCCGTCATCTTCCCCCGGATTTTTGACGTTTCAACCAAAAGACCGAATCATGTTCGCCAAACCCCGACCAAAGAAGTCAGTACTGCCGACTGTGTCAAAAAAGAGAAAGGCGGTCTCGGCTGTGGAGGAGGTCAACTTCGATTTTGACGCGCGCCAAGACTACCTGACGGGATTTCACAAGCGCAAGCTGCAGCGGGTGAAATGGGCGCAGGAACAGGCGGCTAAGAAGGCGCGGGAGGAGAAGATTGTGATGCGGAAACAGGTATGAGGGACATCCCCTAGTCCCCTTGCAGGTTGCTACCTGCTTTTGCAAGTTGTCTGACTAACACATCGCGCCCACAGCTCAAAGAGGAACGCCAGCGAGAAGTTGAAGACCACGTCAAAGCCGTGAGCGCCATTCTCGAAGAGGCTCAGGCAGCAGACTCGGACCAGGATGAAGAGATCAAAGACTTCGAAGAATGGGACGGCATTGAGGAGGCACCCAAAGAGCAGGCAGACGTCGTGGACTACGAGGACGAGTATATAGACGAGGACCGGTATACAACGGTCAAGGTCGAGGCCATATCCGTGACGCGGGACGGGCTCGAAAAGCTCCACCGGGACGGCGACGAGGCGGAGGCAGACAAACAAGACGAATCCAAGGCAGAGAAATCAGCGGGCGACGACAAGGCGACAACATCCAAGGCCCGCAAGGAGTGGCCAAAGAAGAAGAAGTTTCGTTACGAAACCAAATTAGAACGGTCACTGGGTGCGAGAAAGGCAAAAGCCAAAAAGAAGGCCAAGTTTAAGAAAGAGTAATAGGAAGGAGGGTATAATCTCTCGCATTGATTGCTGTTGCAGCTGCTGCCTAGGGGTTGCCTCACGCCCAGCGTGGTCCGAGTCGTTTGTGTAGTCGCCTTCATGTCTGTCAAGAACAGAGACAGAGGCGAATTTCATGCAGAACAAAACTCTTTGTTGACGGGGGTTACAAAAAAGGAGTAAAACAAGGCTGCTATAACTCGGTCGCGAACCGTCGCGTCATTCGCAATCCACCGCTGTTGGGATAGCTTCTTGCTCAGGTCGCCAACACAGTGTTCCAGGCCAGGAATCTATCATGAAGAAAAAGCCTTGCACAAAATGACGCCCCAAAGAGAATGACCCTAGATGTTGCCAATCTCGTTCTGGAAGTCCTCGAGCTCCTTCTGGACCGTCGTGTATTTCTTGGACATCTCCTCGTACTTGGACTCCCACTGGTCGCGCTCCGCCTCGAGGGCCTGGACCTTGCGCTCAAAGTGGCCGGCCTTGACATCGGTCTGTCGGAGCCTGTGAAAAGACGGTGTAAGTATGCATCGGTCATCAGTGGGGCTGGCTTTAATGAGCACGAAGGGGTCGGGGAGTGGGAAAAGGGGGTGTTGTCGATTCGGCAAGCAGGGTCCAGAACGTACTTCTCGTTGGCTTCGCGAAGGGTCTTGTCCGCCTCTCAGCCTCCTCCTCGAGGAGTTGGAGTCTTCGCTGGAGAGTCTCGTTTTGTGTGCCAGTGCTAGTACTCTCGTCGGCAGCCTTCTTGAAGTCCTTGACGGCAGTCTCGAGCTTCTCGACCTCACCCTCGAGCAGGCCGTTCTTGTGCTGCAGGGAGGTGATCTCCTGCTCCTTGGACAGGTTCTCCTGCTCCAGCTGCTTGACCTTGGCCTGAAGGTCCTCGACCTTGGCGGCGTTTTCGTCGGCCTCCAGACGGAGCTGGTTCATTTTCTGACGGAAAGGCTCGTCGTCAGCAACGATGGTACGGCACATTGGGTGATATCTTACCCCTCCAGACCGCCGATAGCAGCGAGGTGGGGCGCTGGCGGGAACGGTGAACTTACCTCCTTAATGCGATCCATGATGATGAGTTGCAAGTAGCTTTGGGATTGTGTACGAGTCGGTGCAGGTTGATTGCGATAGGGAGTGTTGTTGGAGTTGAGAATGGGACGGGATCGGGGAACGTGGAGGTCGCAACTGTCGGGGGATGGAAGCGGGAGGAAAGGGTGTGAGGTGTTGAAATAACTGCCCCTCTACATGCAAGTCCGCTCCAACTGCGACCTGTGGCGGACCACCCTCCAGCATGCCAGCCAGGCCTCATCTTCGCACGCTGGGAGGCAGCTGCAACTGGATTAGCTTAGGCGCGGGCGGTGGGGTCTGGCCAGGTGGGGTGGGCTGTGGCACGGTGCAGTCTGCTCTTTCAGAGGTGACCATTCTACGGGGGTTTCCGCAGGGTCTGAGCTTCTTCTTGGTTGTCCCGACAACGCAACCCCCAAACAGACGGGTCCGTTTGGGTCTCTTTCGCCTCTTCATGAAACTGACGCGACCAGCCCCCAAAGCCAAGGAATCCACGACGACGATAGACTGGCAGACGAAGCGATAATTACGACACCAACAGCCTCAGAAATTACGACTGATTCTTCCACATCCTGGCTTTCGTCAAAATGCTGGCCCTTCGCGACGAGAACGCGGTCAACGCAGCTCAGACTGCTCGATTGGCCCCCGGAAAAGGGCAGCTAGCCCCCAAGACCCCTGGCGCTCGATACCCGAAGACGCCCTTGAAGATCCCCCTCAACGATGAGAACGCTGTCGGAGGAGCCAAGACGGCTCTTGCGCCCAAGTCGAATGGCAATATCAAGGGCACTGTGAAGAAGCAGAACCTCGTCACTCCGTCCGGTATGATACTCTGGGTTGGTGTCTAGGAAAAAGAAAGAGACTGATATCTTTAGCAGAAACACGGGCTCGCGCGCCACTCGGAAACAAAACCACCAACGCAAAAGCCAGGACCAACCAGAATACCGGTGGGAAGGATCTCGAGAAGACACAGACAAAGCCCACAACCACCAAGAAGCTGAAGCAGCGATCTCCCAGTGTCGGCCCTCTGAAGTTCGAAGTTCGCAACGACCAAGCTAGCCTGGCTGAGGAACCTGACGTCGAGTACGCGCCGCCTCCCGCCAGGGACTTGCCTTACGAGTCGGACGTCTTCCCTGATGGTGTTTTGACGTTCGAGGGCCTCAAACCGGAGAACATGTTTAAGGGCTACTACAACCACTTCTACAACCCCCTGGGCGAGGACGGCGTCAGGCTGCAGGACAGAAAGCACCAGGAGAAACTGCAGAAAGCTCTCAAGGAGAGCGATGAGCGCATCCTCCGTGAGATTCGAGAAATGGACTGGTCTGTTTCCGATGTCCCCGAGACTGCAGCCTTTTCTCGAAGAAAAGCCCCAGCCCCAGCCCCCAACCCGGCCGTCACGAGACGAGCACTGGGAGGCGCCCCAAAGTATCCTCCCACAATCGCATCTAGAAGAGCCGCATCCGCTCTATCAATGTCGACGGGTTCTACCATCAGACAGAAGAAGGCTCTTGAGCAAAAGCCCACCACCAGGAGGCCCATCTCCTCGCTGCTTCCGCGCACCAGACCCACCAAGGCCGACGTGGCCTCGAAAGTTACAGTTGCCGAGAGCGCGGTGGGAGAAGCTGCGTCGAGAAACACTCTGGGCTACACAAAGGGTCGCTCAGCCTCATCCGTCGTTAGCGGGCGAGCTCCGGCCCCCACGGCGGCTCGAACTGTCTCGACAGATGTCGCCACTGTCGTTCCCCAGAATCTGGCTGTCAGACGTGACGCATCTCCCCAGAAGCAGAAACGGGGTGTTCATGCCGATACTGAGGAGCTGGGTCGATTGCAGTTCCTGTCCATTTTCGATCCCGCTGGAGACGACGAAGACGACGGTATCGGCAGTGTGGGCCCGTGTAACGAGGACTTTGAGGATGATGAGTTTGAAATGAAGTTGAGCTTCTAATAACTAAGAAGGGTTGTTGAATGGCGTTTGGACAGGATTGCCCTCATTTGTAAAACAACGGGATGGTCGGGGGACTAGGAGGCGTTTGGCTGGCATCGTTGCCCAACATCACACCTAAGCAGGTTGAACAGGCGACCACAGAAAGTGTCGACGACTAGGGCTCGCAGCATTTTATTTTCTTTGTTAAACTCTGTAGTACTTGCCCGCAGGATGATTGACGGAGGGGGTGAGCTTTGTCTTTCGGTGGAAAGCCGCAGCTACTTCTTCTTCAGTTGCTTTCAAGTTCTGAGCCTATGGAAAGTCTTCGATTGATTCAAGTTATGATGGCCTACTGAATGCCGTTTAATGGGCTAAATGCATAAACAAAAATGCCTCTCAGGTATTGGGACACACGAGACACCTTGTTGCCTCTTACTGGAAGAACACGACAGTTTGTGTGGTGCCCCTGTCGCTCTTCCCCTTGACAGACGCGAAAAAGGAGTGGGTGCGCCCGACGCGACTGTGTCACGTGCCAGTCGTTGCCAGGCAGGTTATCCATCCGATGTATATAACTGCTAAAATTTGCAGAGTAGTACCTCGCTCGGAGTATAGGCCCCGTATCCAGAGCATCCATGCGTGACGGTCTTGCGGTTCTCCCTCGCCTTGTTCCGTGGCTGGTCTCCGCTAAATCGAATCCCTGAAAGAGTTTGGACACTCTTCAACCTCCAACTTTCTGACCTCAGTGCTACATTTTCTTCAGCCTCACTGTCCGTTGGTTGCAGCGCACGACTCATCCGACCTTATCTGCACCTTTGCTGATTGATTGCATCGAAACTCAACCCTTTGCGACTGGGCATCTTTCTTCCTTGAATGACGCAGTTGGGCTCTTGCCCCTTGCCAACCGCCCGCATCAGCGGCTACGCCTCGATCGCGTGAACATCGATTACGCGCATCTTCTTTCCGCTACACCTCTGCGGCTTTTGTCCCCGGCGATGAAATCTGTCATTTGAAGCGTCCGATACACACAAGAGGCGATGGTTGGTGGCAGGCGGGTGCGGTAGAAGCAGAACAATCTCACGATGACCCGCCAATCTTCGGCGAGCTTCGCGCAGTTCTTCCCTGCAGCTCCCAGAGTCGCTAAGGACAGAGCCGAACGAGAGAGAGCAAAGGCTAAGACGCAAGACACGACAAGTAGCTTGCTCAGCGGCCCGAAGAGCAGCAGCACCCCTTTGCCCAACGGCACGAGTGGCAGAAGAACATCGGGAGCTGATGGCCTACTTTCCGACAATTCGCAACAGCCAACCGACGGCCGCGAGTCGCCCATAGGAGATACCCTCAATACTGTTGGGTCTGCGAGCTCTTATGAGAGCACTGGCTCTTCCGTCTTTAGCACGACTGCGCGACAAGCCGTTCCCAACGGCGTATCTCATATCCCTGCATCCAGCGGCACGCCTCTCACCTCCGTTGAATCACCCTCATACCCAGGCAATGCTGGCCTGCCGAAAACGAATATGCTACAAGCACAAAACATCGATCGGGGTGAGGCATCGGCCTCTCGCAATACCCCAACATCCCGCCTGAACAGCTCGCTCCCGGAGCCTTCTCCGATTGAGCGCATTCCTGCGCGAGATCCCACTCGATCGCGAAAAGGCATCAAGTGCACATATGATCCCAACAACGACCGGACCCTATCGAAGCACGGCAGGAAAGATGCCAAGCCGATATATAAGGAGTTGGATTGGTATGTACAAATACAATATACCCGCCCCGTGGAGGGGGGGCGTCATCTTTTATGTGAGAGAGCTTTGGCTAATAGACTGAGTAGGAAGATGACGCCCCCATCCAGATCCTCGCCTTGCAAAGGGCGGGCGACTGGGTTACATCAATACCGACTTTCACCTCCCCAAGTCTCGCTTGCGACAATCGCCATATAACTTGAGGCCGTACCCCTACGACCCAAAGACTTCAATCGGTCCAGGGCCGCCAACACAGATTGTTGTCACCGGCTTTAATCCTCTCATTACGTTTTCCAAGGTGACAGCGGCTTTTGCGACCTTTGGCGACATCGCAGAGAGCAGCAACAAGATGCACCCTGAGACAGGTAGCTACCTGGGATTCGCAACGTTTCGGTACAAGGATGCGCATCCTAGCCGGTCGAGACCCTCCCCCGTCAAGGCGATTGATGCCGCTCGTCGGGCTGTCAAGTCGATGCACGGGCAGCGAATTGAGGCGAGCCAGATTCGAGTCGAATATGATCCCGAAGGCAAGAAGAGCCGCCAAATGCTGGAGGAAGCTCTCAAAAAAAGACCGAACCTTGCAGGAGGTGTCCATCACAAAGGCGCCGCCGACGGGTCCTCGAGCGATCGTGTCTGACAAGGTCCCTGGACCGCCACCTATGGCACCGAAGGGGCCCTCTTCCCACAGACAGGCCGTGGCTGGTGTTCCTGCTTGGGTCCCCAGCCAACCGAAGATGCACATCGCAGTTGAAGAGAAGGTCATCGCAAAGCAGCTCGCGGGCGAGCCCTACATCTTTGTTGCGCACGAGCATGTTCCTGTCATGGTCACGACAATCCCCCACATGAAAAAGCGGCTTAAGGCGTTCGCTTTCGAGGATGTTCGCATTGACCGGACTGGCTACTACATCTTGTTCCCCAATTCATACCATGGTCGCAATGAAGCGATGAAGTGCTACAGGGCTGCTAACCACACTGACCTTTTCACCTACAACATGGTGATGCAACTCTCCCTCCCACCTACAACCAGTCGAGACTCTGAGTCTGCAGCCCCGCCACCCCGACGACGGACCCCCAGCCCCGAACGGAAGCGCCGAAGCGATTTGCGAGTGCGAGAAGACAAGGACCGCCGCCGTCGTGAAGAGGAGGGAGACATCGAGGAAGAGAAGCGGCAAAGAGCTAAGAACTTTGACCCTGTCCTCGAAGCTTGCGAAGTGGTCACCCGGGAATTGGCAGAGCACTTGATCAAGCACATCCGTACGAGGGTTGCTGCTCCTACTCTGACTACCTTCTTGGACCCAGCGAACCACGTCACGAAACGACGACTGCTGCATCTAGAAGACCCGGTCGGTTCGGTTCCGTCTGTTACCGTCGACGCTGGCGATGAGAGCCCTGGCGTCAGCACGCCCAACTCGGGCGCAGATCCCATCGAGCGTCGCACGGGTCGCCTGGAAATATCGGCTCTGCCACGTATCCGCAAGGCTAAGGCAACTGCCCACGGTGCATCACGCAACCATGGCTTTACGGATCCCTTCTCGCGCAAGCGCGTGCCGCAAGGTCGCAATGCATTCCGGTCACTGCACCATCGACTCAAGAGTTACGACAGCGATGCTGAATCTGACGATGAGGCTGCGATCAGAGAATCTCTGGCGAGGGATACTGAGGAGCCAGACTCTAGGCCTCGCAGCCGCATGAGCACGGATGACGACGTCAAGGATGACTTTGCCTCTTGGGGTCCCGCAGAGGAAGATTCGATGACCGAGGCAAGTTTTGCTGTTGGCGAGAATTTGACCTCGACGAAGAAGAGGAAACTCGATCTCGAGGTCCAATCGGCAATGAAGCGCCAGAAGAAGTCTGATGAGGAACTCTTCGGTGTTACCCTGGATAACGTCGAGCCTGAGTTGCTGGTTCACGAGATTTCGGAAGAGGCGACCCTCGATGTCGATCTAGTCGAGGTGCAGAGCACTCGGTCCGAGACCCCGATGTCAACTGCCAAGGGATCGGCCAAGAAGTTGAAGTCGAAGAAGAAGTCGAAGAAACAAATTTTCGAGGAACGGGAGGCCCTCAAGAAGCAGCATGTCTCGACGCCAATGGAAGTAGAAGAAGAAGAGCCCGTTTCGGTCAAGCCGTTGCCAGAGGAGGCCGAACCGGTGCCGGTAGAGACGAAGGAAGAGGAGCCAGAGCCCCAGCCACAGGCAATGAAGGCAGATCCGGCCTTGTTTTCGACCATACCTACCCCCGCCCTCAATCTGTCTGGCGATTTCAAACTCAGCATTTCTGCGTTGCAAGAACTCTCGCTGTCCGCAACTGACGGTCCCGACATTACCAAACTCCGGAAGAGATTTGCCGGAGCAGACCTGGGAGACCCGATTATCTGGCTTTGGCGGCGTAATCGTGTACGGGAGCTCAACTCAGCAACCGGGTCGGTCGACCAGGCCGTGGGCATTGGTGGCTACTATGTTCCCAACTCCACGGGGGCTGCACGAACTGAAGGCGTCAAAAAGATCCTCAACGCCGAAAAGTCTAAATACTTGCCTCACCATATCAAGGTCCAGAAAGCCAGAGAGGCACGCCAAGCCAGGTACCAGAAGGACGGCAAAGACGCGGCAGTCGAGGCCAGCAGGCTCGCTGTGGCAGAAAAGATTGTCGCCAAGGGCAACTCTAGAGCCAACCGGGCCAACAACCGTCGCCACGTGTCGGCGCTCCAGGATGAGAAGAAGATGTCGGGCGACTCTGACGCATTCAAGTTCAACCAGCTCAAGAAGCGGAAGAAGCCTGTCAAGTTTGCCCGGTCTGCCATTCACAATTGGGGTCTGTACACGGAGGAGAACATTAATAAGGACGACATGATCATCGAGTACGTCGGAGAGCAGGTCAGACAATCCATCTCGGAGATCCGCGAAAAGCGCTACCTCAAAAGCGGTATGGGCAGTAGTTACCTGTTCCGTATCGACGACAACACGGTCATTGATGCCACCAAGAAGGGCGGCATTGCTCGCTTCATCAACCACAGTTGCATGCCCAACTGCACTGCCAAGATCATCAAGGTGGACGGAAGCAAGCGAATTGTCATATACGCCCTTCGTGACATTGGCCAAAGTATGTAGCTCCAAATCCCCTTTTCGGCACGACACTAAGCTAACCATTTACAGACGAGGAGTTGACGTACGACTACAAATTTGAGCGTGAAATTGGCAGCTTAGACCGTATTCCCTGCCTTTGCGGTACGGCGGCGTGTAAGGGATTCCTCAACTGATCCTGGTCGATGCTTTCTGGTGTTTTTGGTGGACGGGAAATCCATTTGTACGCGCCCTTTTGTATTTCCTGGGCCAAATTGCTTGCTGGAGTTGGGACTCGACTTCTACAGTTCTTCTTCTGGTGGAGGCGGGTTTTTTTTCGGCCTCGTCTGATTTTCTTCACTTCGACGCATACCCACTTGGATCTGTCTTCTGCGTTCATACTATATGCATCACAACCAAGGCAAGGCAAAGGGAAAGGAGACGAACTATTGGGGGAGCAAGGGTGGGGGAAAAGTGTGCCATGATTCACTTCCGAGAGATGCAGGGTTCCGGCGTTCATGTTGGGTGGAAAGGGGCTTCTGATCCATCTCCGGCCAGGGAAGCCAAAAAAGAGGTTCTACACTGGTCTCTAATCCGGGTGGAAGAGGAATGAAAAAGAGAATGTGTGGTCTCTTAAACCTGGTCAAGACAAAAACAATCGCCTTCAGGTAATTAGGGGTATATCCCACGCACACACAATTGTACATATGGTGAGAGAGGCGCACGCTAGGATTGGGAAGAGACTCAACCAAGCGGCGAAAACACTGGCTAATCTGACAATTGGACGGCGTTTAGCCACCACCTATGTTGCCCTGTCTGTCATTGACGTTGTGGGTGTTGCTGAAGTTGTAGATGTCTGAAGACTGACGTTTCTGACAAAGGCGCTCAGGGGGTACAGCGGCCCGCTGAATTCCATATCATACCTGACATGAAAATCAGTCTTGGCACAATGAGGGGTGACGTACGTCCGCACGCGAACGCTTACCAGTAGTTGACGGCCAGAACGAAGCCTTCCCCGTCTTCCGGGCAGGACTGCGAGACCTTGTGGTACCACATGGCGGGGAGGTAGAGCATGTCGCCCGGCTCCAGTGTGACTCGGACGGGCTCGGCGATGTGGGAGTAGGGCGTCGCGTTGACGTCTGGGCAATCCGGGTCCCACGTCGCAAAGGGCACTGCGTCTGGTGCTGTTTCTTCCTCACCTTCACCGTCAAATCCTAACGCCAACCCGCCGCCGCCGTCATTCCGGCGGGCGTACGTCGCGGGTGCGAGGGCTCTCTCGTTGACACAGGGATGGCAGCAGGGCGGGAGGAGGACGAAGTGCTTCCGGCCGCGTACTTGGACGTAGATGTTCTCATAGTTGTCCTTGTGCAGTGCGGTGATGGAGCGGGAGGCGCCGATCCAGAGATTAATGGCGTCCGGGTCGCGGTCGAGAGCGATGCGAGCGAAGGGGACCGAGGGGGGCACTTGGGAGAAGAGCGGGAGGTATTCGTTGCGGAGGTTGTCATTTTCTGGTGTTGTTAGTTGATTTCATGCGGCGAGAGGGAATGGCCCGGCCCTGGACCGTGAGGCTCGTAGGTAGCCCTCTGGACAATGGGATGGCATGAGGATGGGTTGAAGTGAAAGGTGGCGAGTGTAGGTGAGAGTCGACATACGTGTCTGAGCATAACGGACTTCCGAGGTTGTGTCTTTGTTTTTCTCTTGGTTGATCACGTATTCGAGGAATTCTTCAAAGTCTTGGTCTTCCTCATGCGGCTTTGCGAAGACGGTTCTCCCGTCGTGTTCGGTCGGGGCATCGGCGTTGCTATGCAAGTCGTGTAAGTCGATGATGAGGACCCTGGGTGAGAGGAGTGACGAGCAGGAGTTTTCCCACTCACCCAAACGGCGTCATGGCGACATTGACAGTTTGGTCCTTGAACACCTGCACCAAGTACTCCTTATCCCACGTCTGGTTCGACTGCCATGATGACGCCGCACCGCGGACGACGAAGGGTGTGTTGCGGGCGACGTAGCGCATGAACTCGAGCGGGCTCGGCTCCTCGTCCAGCTCCTCGATGAAGGCGCCGTTGAGCTCGTTATAGGTGGTGATAAGCTCGGCCAGGGGGTCCCCTGGGGTCGCGGGGGCTTCCGAGTTCATGGCCTCTGGCTGAGGTATGATATGGTGGTACGTTTGTGTTGGCGATGTGAGTGGGAACGGGGTTGTAGTTGTGGCATGACTAAGACAGAGTGTGATAGGAATCTTTTCTCGGATATGTGAGCGAAAAAATACGGCGACGGGTCTCTGGCGACGCTCGCACTCACAGTATGTCCATGAGTCGGTCGTGTTGAAAATGTGTCGGGCATCATTCACTACACCTATGACAGAGAAGAAAATGTCGCCAAGGGTCACTCATTGTCCGGCTTGATATGGGCTGGTGGTTTGCGATTTTCGAGCTTCATGTCAACTCCAGGCTGTGCTATATCTCGGCTCATCACCCGCACGTGCTATCAGGCCCCGAAACATACCAACCCGGCGGGAGGCATACCCCGGAATTCAGCCCTCCAATAAACGCCGCAAAAGAAAGAATGCAACTCTTGTAGGGCGCAGGAACACGCGAGCGCAAGGGTGCCGTTGGGACACGATCCGGATACGCTCTCCAATGCATTCAAGGGGCGCAAGGGGTGTCACGGTGGAATGGGAGCACGAGGGTCTCGAAGGGGTGATGCGAACCGCACAGGGCAGAGCGGAGCCAATAAGAAGAGCGGCGCGAGTGGGAAGTCAGGCCACTTCAGCATCCTCATGGCCTGATTATGATGAGAGACCTGGGATACCAAGCTGCGAAACAAACACACCGCAGTCACACTTGCCGTGGGTAAGCTCCTTCTTTTTTTTTTGTGCTGCCGTTGCATGCAAGATTACCCATCCGAGTAATTATAGATTAGGTAGATTAGATCTTTTGCTTTGGGGTCTGCTGCTGCTGCTGCTGGCCGGGGAAATTTTGTATTTATGACGGCCGTCCCTTCCCTTCCCTTTCTCTCTTCGTTTGAACTTCCATCGGACGTGTGTCTATACCTTTGCTATCGTGAGGTTATTTTCATCAAGCAAACCAAACACACAGCATCTCATCTCACCTTGCAAATGGCGACAACCACTGCATTACCAACTTCCCAGGATTTACTCGGTCTACGCTGATTATTTCGTCCAACATGAAATCCAAGGAACGGATCAATCAGCCGCCGGCGACAAAGCCTCGTCATAGCTTGATCGCAAACCCATCCCGAATTCCAGTCGGACAATCGTGATGGACGAGTGGTGGACAATTCAGGAACCAAAAGCAGCAGCAGCAGCATCACCAGCACGAAAGCCACAATCCACTGCCGATGGGTCCTGCCACGCGACACATGACGAAAAGAAGAAAAAAACGTGGCACATTCGACCGTTTTCGCCAGAGATGCCCACATTCCAAAACAGCGCGACGGCAGTGGGCAGCCTTTGCAATGACAATCGCTTCCTCGAGTCTCTCGGTATTTGACACACATCACACATCGGCAGCATGCCCGGTCTGCCCATAACAGGATGACAGGAACACAAACATGCGCACTAAGACGTGGCTTCGACCTCGCTCCGCCGGTTGCAGCAGCGCCATGTTTCCAGGGTCTCTGGTCTCGGCCTTGGGGCGTTGTCGAGGCATCCTCCACCTGACAACAGGAACCGGACGATGCTGATGCTCTCGGTCCAACTGATGAGATGCGCCCGCCAGATCTCCCCCCTCTGCTCGACTTCCCCAGCCGAGCGCATTACAGCACGGTGTGCTCAATTGCGGGGAGGAAGCGCAGCTTGGCTCACACAGACACACATCCAACATGCGCGCAGGTCCGCCTGCGCCCTGTCCCTTCAAATTCGGGACCCTTGTGGTCCCCCCAGGTACCCTGCCAACTTGCCTTACCTTCGAGCGAGGACGAGACAGTAGGCATGCCCGCAACATGAAGGAGGGAGGACGACTCGGAAGCAATGAATCAACCAAAAAGAGACTGCGCGTCAATGCTCCTGCGGTCGGTTCGTCCACAATTCAACACGTCTTGGGGCTGCTGCGATACGACAACAAGACGGTAGCCAAAAGCCACTACACGTTCTTCGTTGTCCGGCTCTGGAAAGACGGCCTGTCTCAGCGGACGCCAAACGGAGCCGCCCTCCCCAAGAAGCCTCCAGTCGTTCCAGAGGGCCCAAGGAATACGAACGGGACACCCGGACAGGGACGTGTCTTTACTCCCTCCCCTCAATTGTGGGATGTCCCAGACATGCTGTCAAGGTTTCTGTTGTTTGAGACTCGCACATCAGTGGCATTTTTGGGTTGGAGCAACTAGCTTCAAGCAGCGAATCTCCTCGGAAGAAAGCGACGTCGGGCTATCGCT
>JAIMZG010000765.1:0-21106 GCA_020466075.1 Colletotrichum coccodes
TGTTTATTCGATTAACAGTCCTATATCAGTTATGCAACGTTCCCCGGGATAGATGCCCGACGACGTAAACTCTAATAATCTCGTGCCTGAATCGCCCTCCCCCCATCATCAGCACCTTCGCTCAGTCCGTCTCATCTCACCTATGCTTAACTCACCGACTCCCTTCATCTCAAAACACTCTGTTGGCATGAAATGCAAATAAGTTTCTCACAATGTCGTGAAAGCCAAACAGATGGACGCAAAGGGGTTACATGACGCCATGCCAAACCGGCTCGGCCCCATGAACAGCGCATCCCCGCCTCTTGGCTGCGTTGAGCTCTACGCTCTACTCGCCCACTCACCCATCCATTTTTCTCTTCTCCGCCATCTCTCCCCTCACCTCCCCCGCATTTAGACACAGCCAATCCACTTGGGCACGTCCTACCCCTCATTGTTCTCCCCAGGCGGTTCATTTGCTCTTCTCGTCGCGTGCTCTCGTCGTCTTGTCATTTCCAGAGGTGCCCGAAACAGCACAGACGAAAAGGACGAGAAGAGACGACAGTGAGAACAGGGAGGAAAGAACTAAGATAGATAGAGTAGCGGCCCGGGCAAAAACAACAACAAAAAACGGGTGTCGAGGAATGAGTCCCCTGCCCGCAATCATTCTCGATCCAAAGCTTATCCATCGTGGACTAATCTCAAACCCACATCGTGTACTCACCGAGTCACTAACCATGAGCTTGCCGGCCATTGCCAAGGAGCGGGGTCCCCGAGGCTTTCGGCCCGTTTACACTTTTTCTTTGGGGAAGCTTCATCGCCGGACGGTTCGAGGGTGGAGAGGAGGGAGTATATGCAAGCGCATTTCGATCTGGTCATTATTTTGTCTGGTCTGGCACACACTGGCAGCCTACAGACAAGTAACGTTCCAGTGTGTACAACTTCGTATATGACGGTCTCGTTCGACAATTCGTCTGACTTGTCGGTCCCAGGAGTCGTCCTATTGCCCATTGGTCGGGAGATCACAACGACGTGCGTGGCTGAGTTAGTGAGAAGACGCAAAAGAAGCGCATGGCAACTAGACTATATTCCTGTTCTGGATTGGATTATTCCCGACGAGAAATGTGTAATACGCCCAAGTGAAAGTGCGATACCGGCTGAAATCCGCTTCAAGCCATGAAAGAACCAACGCCACATGCGCAACCGTTGCCCAACGCCAGTGCCTAGTTCAGCTAGTACATCCCAGATCGGGTCATGCTCTCCACGAGCCCCATGGGCGGGCTCCACGACTCAACAAACGAGCCGAAAAGGTTCTCGTCCGTCTCCATCTCCGGGCCTGCGTTCCGAAGAGCATCTTACTGCATGTTCGCGGACTCTTAGTACACTCCGGGGAGAATCCTCCACCGGACGATCTTCTTGTACTTCTCCCAGTCCTCGCCGTACTTGCGCGAGCACTTCTCGTCGTCGCGACGGTCCCGGTGAATTAACAGGACGGCGAAGTAGACGATGTAAAAGTAGGTAATAGGAATCGCCCATCCGCGAGCAGCACCCTGGATAACCTCCCGACCGTCGGCCATCTTGAAAGCTCCTTCGAGTCCGGCTTCGGCGTATCCAGTGCCGGCGGAGACGATAGTATACCCGGCCACGCCCGTGGGCAAGCAGTACGGCCAAGCCTGCAGCCAGTCGCCGAGGTAGTTGATGTGTCGGGCGACTCCCCACCAGCCAGAGACGAGAAGGCGAGTCCCCGCCTTAGTCTCGATGTACTTGAGGTGGGCCACGCTGGGGTCGTCGGGGTTGCTGCGGAAAGCGTTCTTCTGGCTGTTGGACAGGCGGAAGATGGAGAACCCAACGCCGATGGCTCCGACGATGCCGGCCATGCCCAAGGGGCTGAGGGAGACGGGGTACACGGCCAGGTAACGCGTCTGCAGTGAGTAGACGAACGGCACCCAAACGAGATCGCCGAAGGAGAGCATGAATCCGAAACCGTCCGTGGTTATGTCGATGGTCGTCAAGATCGCGGGCTCGTTCCACCAGCAGTCAATTACGTACGCAAGTTGGACTGCCGAGGTGAAGGTGATGCTGTTGGTGACGAAGCCGTAGGTACGGTACTGCTTCGCCATCCACGCAAAGTTCATCAGAGCCCAACCCAGCAAGCCAGGTCGGATTTCCATCCACTCCTTGATATCGATTTCGCCGAGAATGGGGAGCGTGATGCGGGGGTTCAGCTCTCGTCCGATGTAGAAGTCGTAAATCATGTTGCCCGAGTGTCCGCCGGCAGCGAGTTCGCGATACTCCTTGTTGCCCGACTTCACGCTAAAGCTCCGTACGTACACAAAGATCGCAAGAGCATATGCGATCAGCATGTTGGCGGTGACTACTTGGACGTAATTGTCGGTGATGAAGGTCCAGAGGGGGAACTCGGCGCCCTGGGCGATGGTACCAGCGAGAGACACGGTCAGGATAAACATGCTGGAAGCGAAAGCTGCTCTTGTCAGCTACACGAATTGATTCAACCGGTCTTGGGTATGGGCCACGCACAGTTGCAACGGTACTTGAGACGGCCACCAGACGCAAGCTCAACGCCGTCGACCTCGGCAGCAGGAAGGATGCGGTAGAGGAGCGCGTTGAAGAGGTAGTATCCCAAGACCGCACCAGTAACTCTGGTGCTTCCGAGTCCCCAAATACCCTCCTCGGGCCATCCGACTTCGCGCTTGAGTTGGTCAAGCTTCAAGGTCGAAGGGCTTAGGAGGGAAGGTGCGGGGCAGCCGGACACATCGTTGCAGCTAAAGGTGAAGAGGTAGACGAGAATCGGCAGTCCGAAAGAGATGCCAAAGGCGCCGATGCTGGGGAAGCTCGTTAACTTGGCCGTTGCAACTACGGGGAATCGACGCTTGACTTACGGTCCTCCAAATTCGTAGCCATGGGGCTTTTCAGCCGTAGGTTTTTTAGATTTGGTTACCATCTTAAGTGCGCCTGGTCGCGATTGGTAGATCTGGTCGATAGGATGGAAGCTTTGGATGTTGTCCACTGTCGTGTTTTGGTGCTGCTATTGGACGTAAGTAGTTTTTTTGCGGCTAAGAACAGAACTTATACAGCACGAAGCCAGCGCGAACTATCAACGCGACGATGAGGCAGACTGCTCAATCTCAGGCTGTAGAGTCCTCTGATCGCCAAGCGGGCTGTGAGGAGGGTTTCGCGCCGGAGCTCTGGTGTTCCGGGTGACCTCATGGGCTCAACTGATGACGCTAAGTCAAGAGTCTCGTTCTTCTATTGGGCCCCACAGCTCTTGGGCTCCAGGAGACGACGGAGGAATGGTTCCACCGAGGTGTCGGCTCCCGGGAAGACGTGCAAAAGCATCGGACGATGTCAGGCCAAGCGGTCCGAAAGCTGGGGTTCAATGAGGTTTTTGTCAATTCCCTGCTTGCAGACCGGAACGAATAAAGAACGATTTAATGTGATTTGTTAGTGTCTACAGTCACGAAAACAAATCCTTCCCGCCTCACACCTGTAAGGGTTGTAAGGACACTGGTCGAGCTAAACCCGCCCGATGCACAGAACAGAACTTGAGCCAATTAAGATGACCTCTGTTCCGGGGTTCGGAATTCGCCAAGTCCAGCTCTTCCTGAGACGCTGACAAAGGCAAACTGCCTTGGGGACTCACCACGTGATCCTCATGTGGGTCCGTGTCGCGGAGAGTGTAGCCTGGGGGCGCTCTACTTCCGGCTGGCGCTGCAAGGAGGCCCCATCCACCAATTAATGCCCGCACTCCGGTCACTCCCGTCATTCCCTGCATTCGAAGGCTGACGAATTGATGTGACCAAGGTGGCATTCCTGCCATTCTGCATCTGGACACCAACTCTCGCCTGACTGAACTTCAACCACGTTTCCAGTCTTCGTCCCTGTCGCATAGCGGATTAACAACATCGTTGAGTCCAACCTCCAGAGCCGCCGCTCGTTATCAATTGATGTTACCGGGTCCCGTCGCACCTACGTCTTCCCCCGCGCTCCGAGGCGCTTCGAACCGTTACCAACGAATGTTCATTCCAAATCTCTCTTATCGACATTACACCGAAACACATCATGCATTTCCCGCATCCCTCGACATTCCTTCTGTTTCTCGCAGCAACGACAGCTCGTGCCGCTGACAGCACGACTTCCTCGACGACTACCAGCGCCCCGGCATGTACTGCGGCATCCAAGAGCGGCGCCGGGGCTTTCTACGACTTACGGCCGGACATCGCCGTTAAGGCCGAAGAGGGCAAGTCGACCAAGGGAAGCATCACGACAGACTACCATGCGAGAGGCTGGGATTATGGTCGCAATTTCACCCTCAACATTTGTGCGCCCGTCATCGAAGCCCTCGATGACGTGGAAGGATTGACCAAGGGCGAGGCCAAAAACGTCAGCGCATATTACACATACAAAGGCGAAACCTACTCGATAGGGTACGTGCTCAACTTTCTCAATAATTGGAAAAGTGGGAGCTAATGACATCGTTGTCCAGGTCATCATCTATGGACATCCAGACCCGAGGGCGTATACTGGTGCTCCAGTATCAGAACGGTTCGCCCTGCGACAAGAATAAATCAAAGCGGTCCAAGGCGCACGACGGGGCCTCTTATAACAAGTACGCCGACGAAGATGAACCGACGACTCTCAGCTCCTCCGGCAACAGCGAAAAGAAGACTTCAGTAGAGAAGAATGAGTCAGACTCAAGCCTCCGTCGCAAGTCAACCACAATCTCTTTCCACTGCGACAATGAGCAAGTTGGCGGGGCCGCACACATATCGTTTGTCGGTTCAGACCCCGACGATTGCGCCTACTTCTTCGAGGCCCGTTCTCAACACGCATGCCCACGTGCGGAGCCCCACCAGCCAGGCAGCGTCGGGCCCGCTAGCGTCTTCGCCATCATCTTCGTCATTGCCGTCCTGGTCTACTTTGGCGGTGGTGTCTTTTACCAAAGAACTGTTGCTCATGCCCGAGGCTGGCGACAGCTTCCCAACTACAGCCTCTGGGCTGGCATCTGGGGATTTGTCAGTGTAAGTCTATCTTCCACAATCCTCCTCTCGATGACATGTTAACCGTAATGTACAGGACATTTTCATCATTGCGACTTCTTCATGTGCGCAGCTTCTCCCCGGAAGGCAAGGCTACAGCCACCTGTCCGGGTCTCCAAGCAGAGGTCGCAACCGCGAGGACGAGAACCGGCTCATCGATCAGCTCGATGAGGAATGGGATGACTAGACAGCAAGAAGTGTACCATAGGACATTTGAGGTCGGGTTTTGCTTTCACTTTACGGTCACAGATTGTGCGTGTTGGAGCTGCGAGATGGGACTATTTTCAGGGGATGTTAGTGAGTCGCAGGCAACCACCCTAGATACCCCTTGCGAATATGTATAGACGATTCATGATCTTCGATCAGATCCGCCTGATTGTGACTGCACATTATGTTACCAGTCGATGTCTAGTGCGACGATCAGGTCTATGGTCCCGCCCGAAGCCGTTTTGCAAAGTCTTCAACAGTGGTGACAAGGTCCCCATCTTGAGCAAGCCCTAGACTGAGCGCTTTAGAAACGTCAAAGAAGGCCGGCCAACTTTCCACAATAGCCTCGACCTGCGGTTCCTCTCTTCTCGCACCAGAACTCGAGCCCCCGTGCCCCCCACGACCTCCAACGCGTCTAGTATGTCAGCGACAGTCACAGTGACGCCGGGCAGATTGACAACCCTGGACAGCCCAAATCTGTCATGGTGGATGTTCTTCACCGCCACCAAGTTCTCAACCACCGTCCTCGGTGAACACGCCCACATCGCCAACTCCGGCCGCACCGGCAAGACGTTCTGCTCGCCCTTGAGCGACTCCCTCACGATCCCCGACGCAAACGACGAAGCCGCCGCGCTCGGCGCCCCAGGACGGACAATAATCGTCGGCAACCGCACGATTCGCCCATCCACCAGCCCGCGGCGGGAATAGTCCCCAACCAGCGTCTCGACCATGAGCTTCTGAGCGCCGTACGAGGACTGCGGCATCGCGCACGTCGTCTCGGAGTTTACCTGCCCCGGCGCCGCGGGGCCGTAGACGGCCAGGGAGCTGGGGAAGACGACGACAGTGCCGCGGTTTGGCGACGTTTCCTGTCGGAGGGCGTCGAGGATGAGGCGGTGGCTGTCGAGGTTCACGCGCAGACCGAGGTCGAGGTCCGCCTCGGCGCCGCCGGACATGATACCATGAAGGAGGTAGATCGCGTTGAAGCGCGAGTGGTGTGTGAGGAGGGATGCGACATCTTCGGGAGAGGTAAGGTCTGTTTGTAGAGCGGTTATGCGGGATGCATGAGGCAGGGACTGTGGTGGAATGGGAGGGGTGTTGATGTCTGTTGTCGTGAGATGGATTGAAGGGGATGCAAGGAGAAGGGCGTTGATTAGTTCCTGGCCTATGAAGCCGGCGGCGCCGGTGATAAGGATGTGGTCTGCTTCGGATATCATTTTGGTGGTGATCCTAGGCGACGAAGTGGTGGGGTTGTGTAGATGTTGCTGTTGCGGTTGCGAATGCCGTGACTGTTAAACGGATGAACTGTATCTTTGGGCATCTGTTCTCAGATGAAGCCTATGAGTCCGGGCGTATGACGTTTAGATGACACGTACGTTTCTCACGACGTCGGCAATGTCGAATGTCGCGAACCTCTTATGTTTTTGATGTCCATTTCGAGTTTGTGGTTACAACACCGCAGCAGGCAATTTCAACGGAGCAATAGGACTCACCCCTCCCCAACCTGCGCAGTCAGGCCTTCTCCAGGCGAGGATCTCCACACCGGGGAGAAGTCCGGTAGTGGCGCCAAACCCCGCGACATCCACGGCCCCGCATCGGCATGTTTTGCTGCCCCACCGGCATTGGTCACACGGGGACTATCGGAAATGTCTCCGAGCACAGTGTTTCTCGGGCGTCTCGGTCATTATCCCGGCGGCAGGTAGGGTCAAAACTCTAGCATGTCGATCGGTTGTTCAATGGTTACGTATGGACTGTTTATCCTGATCTCTTCCCCACCTCTTCGTAGCCTTCCCAATCCCATGTCTTATCAGAATACAAAGAGAAGAAGGACAGAGGACTATAAGGAGGACTATGTAAAGGGCGGGATAAAATACCGAACGGAAATTGTACAGTATCCAATAGAAGAGAGAATAGAATTTGGGGGAAAGATCATAGTAGCAAGGCTGATGTTCAAGAAGTCAAGGCGCAAGGGTCATCTCGACTGCTATTGCAACTAACATTGCTACCTTGAGTTCCCAAAACTTTCCAGAAACCTCGACAACAAACAGTGCTTTTCCTTTGAGTATATCAGATCAACGTAGGCCTCTTGGCGAATTTATGAAGCCCTGCGTTGAGTCCGATGCCATTCTTCGCGTCTACGTCCAACTCCCCCAAGTGGTTCGTCGCCAGGTCGTCTCCAAACAACTCAGCAATTTCTTCCAACGACTTCCCAGACTGCAGAGTTGTCAGTGAAAGATATTATGTCGACTTTTAAACGGGCGAGACGTATTGTTTCGGGTAGGGAAAAAATGTAAAAACAGCGGCTGCCAAGTTCGTCGCGATGAAGAGCTCTAGCTTACGGACGCAATAGCTACCGGCGTAATCTGAGAGAACATGATGACAGTAATGGACTTAGCAGCAACTACAAACACAAGGACTTTTGTTCGGAGGAAGCATGGGAATAGCTCTGAAGACACATTTCAGATCATGGCGTTGAAGAAGACGGCGTAACACACTAACAGTAATCTTGTTGCCAACGGCTACCTGGTCCACACTACTCTGGTATTCGCACGACTCTGCCAGGCGCTTGGAAAAGACGAGTTAGCCGAGAAATATGCCAGAGACGGCGAAATGCTCAGAAAAGTATTTCAACGACGTTATATCACAGCCGAGGGCAACTTGATGTCGGGCTTCCAGACCGGCCTTGCTCTTGCTTTTCAGTTCGGGCTGCATCCCAACGATACATTCCAGCGCCAAACAGCTGCCAAGGCTCTGGAAAGGTTGGTACGGACCGCTCGCTTTCATAATAGCACGGGGCTCGCCGGCACACCAGTAATCTCGTATGTGCTCACAACCATTGGCCGGCCTCAGTTGGCGTATCGCATACTCCTCGAGACGACATTCCCCAGCTGTCTCTATCCGGCCCTAGCAATGGGAGAAACAATGATATAGGAGCGATGGGACAGCATGATGCCGGACGGGGGAATCAACCCGGGCCAGATGACCAGTCTCAACCACTACGCCCTCGGCGCGGTTGCCGACTGGTTGTACGGATCCCTTGGTGGGATCTCGCCTCTTTAAGCAGGCTAGCGAAAAATGCGCGTCAGAACTGTTCCAGGCGGGAACTTGACTAGTGCCCGTGTTGCTTTTGATGGGTCGTACGGCAAAGTTGCCTGTGAATGGATCCAGGAGAGCGGCAGCTTCTAGATGAAGCTTATTCAGCTTCTAGATGAAGCTTATTCAGCTTCTAGATGAAGCTTATTCAGCTTCTAGATGAAGCTTATTCAGCTTCTAGATGAAGCTTATTCAGCTTCTAGATGAAGCTTATAGTCCTGCCGAGCTGCTTTGCTGTCGTGGTTCTGCAATCGGATTTTCGAAAGGGTATGAGGAGAAGACAGAAGCTTCTCGGGTTGTACATTCAAGGGTCCATGAGTTTGAGTGTTCTTTTGATTCTGGCGAGTGGCCGCCTAAGCCATTTGTTGCGGCAAACCAACCGTTACCACTAGATACGATTGCGGGCTGGGCGCACCTAAGACGTACCATCATCTATAGATAAAGCTTTGATATTATAAAATCATTGAAATGAATTCAAGGAATTGACTGATTTTTACAGATACCATCAGTCTGTAATAAATACGTTCATGTGTGGATATCGTGCGGCGCGCTCATCGCTTTCTATGGGGAATAATAATGATAACAAGGTAACCTTCGTTCCCGCTATGCATCACAACTAAACCGCGGAGTCAACCGAACTATCATGTAGCCCTCATGGCCCTTCTTAGGATAAGTGTTCAAGTATCGGTAGCCTTCCGTCCTATCAAGCTTCTCATCCCACAGCGAGATATTGAAATGGTAGACGAGAAATGCGACCGTTTTGCGTAGAACTCTGTGCGCAATGCTAGAAACGCCAAGTCAGTTAATGGAATACATTGTAACATGCACCATGTTGTAACCTACTGTTGTCCTAGACATGTTCTCGTACCAGTACCGAAAGTTACCGAATGACTTCTGTTTGCTTTTGACTCCTGACTGAATCCAAGCCATCTTTCCGGCTTGAATTTGTACGGCTCAGGAAAAAGCAAGGGATCGTGCTCGAGCAAGTTTAGAGTGAAACTCATGCTTGTCTGTAGAGGGTTAAAAACAAATTGCGTCACTCAAAGTGCGTGTATCCTCACCATCGCAGGTATCATTGCACCCTGGTAATCAACTGGTGCTTGGCTCTGTCTCGGTTGACGATGCCAGCTGGGTGAACTCAAGCGAGTTGACTCTTTACATACCGCATCCTGGGCCAGGATGAGACGATGTCGTATTATTTGATGATCCAATGGGATAACGTACCAGATATCTTAGATGGAAAGTCTTTGGGTCTCTCCACACCCGATGTCCGTATAGGCCAAGGTCCAGTGTATCGAGCTCGGCTCTGATCTTCTTCACATATTCTGGATTCTCGATGAGATGATGAAGGACGAAGGTCAGATTGCTCAAAAGGGACTCATTTCCGATGAAGATTGCCTGAGACGACTCATGCACCGTGTGAGTCTCGTTTCCAATCTCGTTGAACATCCGAGCCAAAACACCCTTGTGACTGTTTTCATCATCCCAAGATTTCACAATGGGTTTGACGTGTGCAGCGATGAGCTAAGAGACATTTTAGTAAAGGGAAAAAAGATGGGGACGTAAAGACAGGAAAGAGCTTACATGATCCAACCAGCCAAGAGGCGAGTATGATCGAAGGGTAGGGAAAAACTCGAATATGACCTTGATAGGTGGCATGCACCTGAGAATTGTAGCAAGATCGATGGCACTGAAGGCTCGCGTGGAATCGTGAACAGCTTTCAAGTCGAAGACCTTCAGAAATCCGTAGTCCTCTTCAGTTAGATACGAGATCATAATGTCGTTTGTGTAAGCCCAAAGGTAGTGTGTCATGTTAACGGCTTCCTTGTTGGCTGCTGCGTCCGTGATACGTGCATGGAGGGACTCGAGGTGTTTGTCCAAAGTCGCGGAGAAATCAGCAAGGGTTTGCCCAGAAAAAATCGGGCGCATAACTGCTGCCCTCTTTGCGTGTTTTCTTGAGCTAGCCAGACCACCTATGAGTTTGTTGAGGAGGCCATAGTAGTTATCACACTTCAGCAGGTCAGGGCGCTTGTGATGCTCCAGACAGAATCCATGATCAACAAAGTGAATCTCGTTAGGTCCGATTCGGACAGCAGGTCCTGTGACAAGTCTCAGTCAAGAGAAAAGAGAAATCAGCAACAGGAAATGATCGTACCGTACTGCTCATGGAGAGAGACAAGGTTTTCAAGCCAGTCATTCTTGACAAGGACGTGATAAGCTTCGTAAAGTTTCGTGATGCCGGCAAGTCGTGGCCCGGGGAAATTTGCAAGAGGGCAGAAGAAAGCCCTCCAGGTATATTTAGCAACCAGGCAGAAGACAGCTGAGCAGATAATCTTTGACAGAAGGCTGTTTGGATCCCAAGTCATGGCGAACGGGATAAACCAAGCCATGATGAGTACGAATCCGGTGCTGTCTTTTGCGTTGTTCGGTTCACAGTGGTGCATTCGTTGGATAGATAGACTAGAGTGGTAAGGATCTTTTATACATCAGCTTTTCTGTAGTTTGAGGTTGGACATCTGTCAACGTTACCTTGCACGGAGACCACATGAAGTTGGCCAGAAACAAACAGGAGCCTTTCCATGTTTGCTTGTTTGCCGGTGGACGTGCAGCATTGGCTGCAGCGATAGGTTTGCGCCATTTCGCATCGGCCCCGGAAAGAATCTTGCAGGAGGGACCTTTGAACGTAAGGCCATTCAACGCCTTGATGTTGAGATGGAACCGAGCTACACAATAGACTAGTTCCCTTTCTCCATGGCCAAACTGCATGTAGACATATCAATACATCGGCGATTGTTTCCTAGAGGAATTAGTTGCGCTGACATTACAGCTCGGTGCTACTTACACTGTCCCATTGTGGCAGTCCCACGCTGACAGGGTGGCTTGGGAGGAGTGTGGCAACGCGGTGCGGCCCCCAACTGCATCCTCTTAACCCCTCCAGTACACCTTGGTCGAACCTGCATTCAGCTGGAAGGCAGTGGGGTAGTAGCCCGGAAGACGACACGGATTGCGTGTGGCTCGCATAGGTCATCGCAGTCCGATCATGATGGATGGGTGCAGAGGTAAAGTGCTGTTAGCAGGATGAGCAGGAATTGGCGAAACGTCAATAGTAATGAATTGGCCGCTTTATGATATTTCAGTGTGAATAAAAGTCGGAAGACGCGGGGGATATCTCAAACAAGCCAGCAGTTCCACCATCTTTTAACGCCCGTTGCAACGTCTAGAACTCATCATGATGCGATGAACTAGGGCCAACGTAAGAACGTGGTCCTCCGATCGATTGCACCTCAGACAGGATGCCAAGATCATTGCTTCCCGTTTGGGCAGCACCAATCACTGGATTGCACCTCTTTTGCTTTTTCCGAGAACAGCTTATCTCGGCTTTCTTTGCTATCGGTGTTGGCAATTCGGGATATCGCCACGGTAAATCGATGACCCAACCCAATTCTCAACCCATGTCCAAAAAAGAACTGCATCAAAAGGCGGAGATTCGGGTACTAGAAAGCATTTAAACTTTGGAGAACGTTTCAAGCCCCGCGAATTGAAGCTTACACGGAAATGCAACTAGGTATGCAAAGCCATGTTAAGCTTTTTGTTTCACGAAACAAATCTAAACTTTTTCCTAAACTCTACACGCAACCTTTCGTTCCGCCGCATCACGAAGCGTAGCGAACCAATCATATACTCCTCGCTCTCTCAATAGAGCCGCAAATGGTCTATGGTCTTGAGGCAGGAAAATTTCGAGAGACCCAATCACTCAGGACACCCCGGTCAACAAGGATGCTGTGATTTTGTTCCTGCAGGCCTGGCTATGATGAACAACAGTTCCAAAAGTTTGGACTTAGTCACAACATCCCGGGTTTCCGCGCGTGGTAACTATTCTTTGAAGCAGATACGGTAGCCCAGTTAGTTAGTGAAAGTCTAGATCTGCGATAAACCATGATAAACAGGCCAATGTATGATATCTGACAGAAACGATCGGCTTCTGTCAATGACATCTCTGGGTGTTATATGAAAAGAGAGGTACGTCGCAGCTCGCGGCTTCTACTCTTGAATACGAAGAACGAAGATGAGATGTCCATCTTCTTGTATTGAAGTTCATTGCCCTGCCTCTACGTTTGTGTGCTTGAGAGGCTGCAGCGGCTGGAGTTAGAAACGGTATTCCGGATTTCCGTTCCGGGCACCAGCACCGCCTTTAGTGTGCCATGCTTTATGGTAGCATAAGCCGACTGGTCTGCCATCGGCCATGAACGCAATACTTTGCACCACCCTCATGATCATGCTTGGAAAGAGAGCGGTTGCCCAGCAGTCATTTTGGCCAAACGTTGACTCAAATCAATTCGAAGGTCTGCTGACTGATGCCGACGGTCGCAGCAAGTCCTTCCATCCACTCCGCTCATGGCGCTCGTTTCTATTTGGAAGTAAAACGTTTCGATCACACAGTTCAGACCTTGGTGCATCATCCAGGCAAGCGAAACTCAGTTAACTGTTTATAATTGCTCATGATCGCTCATAGTTACTCGTCCTGTTCCGTACCAAACGTCTATAGCCACAGAACCATCCGGTACGTTTGATGATGAATGTAAAATCTGGACCGATTTTCATCTTGACGAAAGTTCGACGAAATTTGTGCCGAAATTCAGAGCTTCTACTTGGGGTCAACAGTCCTTCTTGGCTGGCATATTGCTGCGTGAATCCCAAGCTCCCCTTACAGTATTTGTGATATTTCCACAAGACCCGAGATATGATAGTGTCAGTATGATTCGTGGGGTTGGGTGTGGCAAGAAGACTGACAGTCGTATCAGTGCAGCTTCAGTCTCAAACAGTTATGAAGTGGTTCTACCACATCAAGATGGTGATACCGGCACATGATTCGAAAAGGACAGCGGTACAATAACAGGGCTCGTGGACTTTGTTTGGGTCCCTGTCTCAGTAATCAACGCCGACATGGCCCAAGTCTTCTTTCGCATGTTTGTTAACTATCAAGGAAACAAACATTATATAAACCCGTGTTATCAAACGACGGGCCATGTTAGAGCCGTGTCACTTCGCTTAGCCGTGTGTAGTCGGCAAGAAGGGTTCCGAGAGTCTCGTTAAAACCATCAGATCAGACATCGCATGGAATCCGACGGGCACTGTAATTATTATGATGAAGATGGCCACGCGTCGTTTTATTTACATGTTCTATACTTTTCGTGGTCAATCGCAAAAGCATGGATCGTGAGTCTCAGACGGTTAAAGCGGCACTTTAACTACTTGTTCGGTGGATATCGGAAAAACAGCTTCATGATTCACCATAATAACTCGCTTCAATTAGGGAAGTCTGATGTTGTAATTGGCCTTTTGCTCTGAATCATCTCCACCCAAAAGAATCAAAACTGTCCGTGTGGGTGCGTTTTTCGATCATATCAGATGACACTAAGATGCAGTTGGCAAACTTTGCGGGACAACGTCGGACAGACGTGACAGCAACTAGGATGTAATGTCAGGCAAGCCCGGTCAGGCGGTCCCTTCGTCATTGCCGAAACCAAAGACTTGGTCTTTCAGAGACATACTGACTCCACTTTCAACCTCTATCGTGGAGAAAAGACAATGATTCTGAACACAATATCTAGATATTGTGGCGTTGGTAAATGAGAACTGTTGCATATTGACTTGAAGGCAGACGTAAGAATTCGAAGAAGGGTGTTTGGCAACAAAGACAATCAATTGCGCCGGCCAAAACATGGATATCTGCGTGTATTCCTGTGTTTCCACTGGAGGATCACTCACAGCCGAGCTGCATCGGGTTCTTCGGACCTTTCTGAAATACGAACTAACCGCGGCTCTAAGCGCTCCACAATCAGCAGCTGCCACCGATTGGATCGGCACTACGATGGTCGTTGATAACCGAGGCGTCACCGTCTCAACAAGCAAAGCAGTTGACCCGATTATGAGACTGTGAAGCAAACCATCCACGGCAGCACTTCTTCCAGGGAAAGATATATTGGCTCTACAGAACAACGTGTTCAATCGTATTGGAATTCGACAGTCTCTCTCAAAATGTTTCTGGGCCCTGTGAAGGTGAGCAGTATTTGACCTCGGCCCTTTCTTAGTAAACAACTTCACAGAACCCAGAGACATTATGCGAGAGACTGTCAAACATCAACGGACAAGCTTACCGCAGTCTCGAGAACGTAGAAAGCAATTTTCAGGAGTCATCGTTATCCAGAGTAATGTGACTGTCTTGATACAGGCCGCAGTTTGCTACTTAAGAGACCCAAGATTATCAAGAAAAGGCCAAGGTGAACGACAGAAGCAAAAAGTCCCTCCTCCGGTTGTCGCCGACAACCGATAACGTGACGATCCGCTTCACAAAACTCCAAACGCCCATTCACCCCCACCCCCACCCCCCGACTACGTCTCTGCTTGTCTGCTTCTCCCACGCTCAAATATTGCATGGTAAATATTTTGCTCGTTGGAATTTCAGCAGTAGTCTACTTTGAGGAAACATGAATGGTTTCCATGCCATGCATCTGATTATAAGCTAGCATTCATAGTGTCTTTGGGAAAAGCGTTTTCGCTGACGTTCCTCCATCACACTGTGAAAAAGCTTGCCGAGTAAGAGCGACGGTCTGCAATAGTCTGCTACAAAGACTCTTAACATCAACAGAGATCGACATCTTGCGCTACCAATTCCGTCTGGCCAATTCAATGTCACAGTGACAATGCACTTTTGAGGTTCGGCGTCGCCAACTGCTATCTTGATTTGTTCCTCGTCGCCTTCGAGCGGTATCACTTGGAGTTCAAGTCAGTCTACTTCCATCATGGAGATGAAACCCCCCTCTAATTTCCTATTGACTACGGCTGTTATAGATTGTGGTCCCTCATATATTCTGTGATGGACTCCGGCCATCCCTTACGTTAAATCTCAAGAGTCTGTTGACCGGAGGCATCTGAACAGTGTCTGGCTGGTTGCGTGGGCTACGTCGATAACTGCTCGCCTTCTGATGATTATTCCAAGCACTGTAAGTCTGATCATCTCTTGATGAAGACGAGGTAAAAGTAGACTCGGAGGATGTTGATTGCTTGAACTTCGATCATGTTAGTTAGCTTCTGAAAAATGTACCATTTGAGGTTGAGTTGATGGCATGCCCCCATAGTCGAAAAAGACAGCGCTGGTGATGATGGTGACATGAGTACCACCTTTGGAGCGCCTCAGGTATCGATCATACTTTCTCTAAGCTGAAAAAGAGCTTCATATGATGACTTTATGGATGGAGCCAATTTCGCGAGGTCCATAAAATGCCTTCGCTCATGCACCCGCTCTATTTTTCCTTCGAGCTTGACGATGGTGTCCAAGTGACATTTGATCTGTCTTTTAAGCGATGACTAGGCAACAGTAATGCTAGGCTTTGCCAATGGATGACAAAACCGTCAATCTTTGAAAACACGGGGCTCACACTTTCTTTTCTAGTCTCTCGAAACCAGGGGAGGTTGACGGGGTTTTCTTCCTCTTCATGCTGGCCAACTCAAGCTGGATCGTAACCATTATCAACATGAGACTGGCTTTGATACTATCCATCTCTGGAAAAAGTGCAATGACAGCATCCTTGTGGTGCCACCACTTGATAGAGACTATTAGTGATCGCTTGCCTCTTGCAAGATGTTTTATCTGGTTTGCAACACGTTTAAGGCGCTGCCCGATCGGTATCGACTCCCTAGCTTTGGCGTCAAGCACTTGACGAGATGATATGAATTTTAGAAGGGGAGACCCGATGTAATCTTCGCAATGCTGCTCTGAGGATTCCTGAGCCAATCCAACTGTATATGAGAACCTCCGTGCTCGATTGGCACATCGTTCAACTTCTTCCGTAGAGGAACCGGCATGGCGAGGGGATTTGTAAAAAATACGGTGGCAAACTTGTCTCCGTAGCGTACAAGCTGGATGAGCGCCGCGGCGCTCCGTTCGAAACGGTTCCAACAACCTCGGCCATTTCAGCGTCACAGTCGCAGTGAAATGGAAACCGCGGCTTTTGTGAGGCTTAATACATAACAGCTCCGCTGCGAAGGCTCCGGTGATAGTGGTTGATTCCACCTGGTTCTATATAGCCCGTCTACCATTCCTCCTCTCGAAGCAGGCTGAGGGCCTTGCGAATTTACTTGGTAGTTCGATATGCAGACCGATATGCGCTGTGCCGTTTGGGCATGCCTCGGCTGCATGAGTGAGCAACGGTTTTGACCTCTGACAACTGGGGGCGAACTGATGGGCGAACACGTCTGCTCGCATAGCCACGACTGAAGATGCCTGCTGTTGGCACGATCGGCCATGTACCCAGCATCCAGTACACCCTACACCTCCTGCATCGAGGAAGTATTGCCGCTTTTGGAATCAGGCTGTGTACTGAAGTGCAATTTTCGGTAAATTCATCGGTAATTCATTGGTAAATCCAGAGGGTGTCTGTCGGCTTTCTCAACCCCCGGGAAAGCGTGCGAGATCCGTACAGGGCATATTTTGAAATTCAAAGAAGTTTCCAATATTACGGCGGATAGGTAATGAAAACCAGGTCTGCGGCCCCTCTTTCCCGGAGTATCCGGCATCCATCGGTCGGGTGATCGGAGCGGGTAGGAGACGGGATTTGGTTTGGTTCATCAAGCCTGAGCGCATGTTGCCCTGTAGAAGCAGCCCACCTACATCCTTTGAGGCGATGTCCTCCAAAAAAACAGACATCATAGGAAAGCTCCAGTGCACCGATGACTAATGGCGGAAGAGCACTTGTAGTAGTGATGTCATGGACCAGCAGCACTCGAGTCTGGGACACAAAATAGAATCACCAGTTTTAAATGGGTTTCTCTCTACCAGCTCCCAACAATCACCTCGATAGCCATCAAACCGTCATACTACTTCAACAATGACATACTCACGAATCGGTGTGGTGACCGGCGCCAACAAAGGCATCGGATACGCAATTGGTAAGCTTTCGTCCAACCCCCCGACCACGTCATGACCATCCGCTCACCTCTCCGACCACCAGTCCGACAGCTGGCGCTGCAATACCCCAAGTCTCACCTGAATAACGGGTCGCTCCTTATCTACCTGACGGCTAGAGAAAAGTCTCGCGGTGAGCAGGCGCTCAGTAACATCCTGGGCGATGAGGACATCAAGCAGGCCAAGGCTCTTTGCGCGCAGGGCGGTGCGACCGACATCAAGTACCACCAGCTCGACATCTCGGACTCTACCAGCATTTCAAGCCTCGCTGCTTTCCTGAAGAGGGAGCATCCCGATGGCGTAGACTTTGTCATTAACAACGCCGGCGTTGCGATGCAAGGATTTGGTAAGTAATGGACCGAAACAGCCTTCCTCACTCGTGTTTTGACGATGAAATCCCAGATTCAAATGTGGTGAAGAACACCCTGGCGTGCAACTATTACGGCACTCTCGAAGCCACGCGAGCGTGGATCCCCGTCCTCAAGCCCGATGGCCGCATCGTCAATGTCGCATCTGTGTCCGGGTCATTGAGCAAGTACTCGCCCGAGATCAAGCAGCGCTTCCTCAATGCGCAGTCGGTCTCTGAGGTCACCAAGCTCATGGAAGAGTTTACCACCGCCGTGGAGAAGGGAACCCACGAGAAGGACGGATGGCCAAGCGCGGCGTACGCAGTGTCCAAGGCCGGTGTAATCGGCATGACGAGGGCGACTGCCAAGGAGCTGCAGGGGAAGGGTAGCCAGTTGCTGGTAAACTCATGTCACCCCGGCTATGTGGTGACGGACATGACGAGAGGAGGAGGTACCAAGACCCCGGATGAGGGTGCGCAGACTCCCGTCCATCTCGCGATTGCGGATATCGGTAAAACGACTGGAGAATATTGGTCGGATGAGAAGGTTGCGACATGGTAGATATGTGGATGCATATGTAAACCAGTTAGTTGTATGATAGGAAGCGCAACCAAAATATTCGCGTACAGCACCATCTGGATTGCACCTCTATAGAGGCACATCAACAGAACACTTCCGACGATGTAGACGAGAGAAGAGTAACAAGCAAGGCATGGTCGATCATTCCTTGCACGGTCGGTCGGTCATCAGCAAAAAACGAGGTCCATCCAGGATTCGAACCTGGGCCTACGGAAATTCCAAGATCAGAATCCGACGTCCTAACCAACTAGACTAATAGACCAGTGTCTTCAGTTGCCTGATGCCAGGTGATCCGCAACTAATGAACATGAGTGGTATCTGGTAGACCTGTCATACCGGTTGTCCAACTCTTGTCTTCATTGAGAAGCTAGTAGCTATCTCTTGGCCTTGAAACGACTTTTATCTAGTGGTGCTTTTTAATTGAAAGAGGAGGACAACGTCCGGTGCATGACTTTTGGGCTGGCTCCAATGGGTGACTGACTAGTTACGGATGAAATCCCGAGTCTAAGATTTTCCGGGCTCTTCCAATTTGACTCATCATTTTACTTCCTGTTTTCAACCTGAGCATAAAGGCGATTGAAATAATGCAGGCTGTATTATCGAGGTCAAAGAACCAATCCGTTGGCCACCAATCACGAAGAAAGCATGTGAAATCAAATCACGGACAAGCAACCGTGGAACGACGGGAGCCTTTGCCCCGTGGCGCGCGGCACCCAAGTGGACATAACTTTGTTCAGGGCCAAAAAGACCACTAAGTGGCTCCTGGGGCGCATGCCAATGCTTCTAACTTCTCGGGGCGGGGCGTGGTTCCTACGCCAGAAAAGTTGCGCTACCCAAAGTACCCCCGCCAGTTTGGCCGCAGCAAAAATCCCCTCTCGTCACCACCTGTTGATGGCCTGACTTGGGGTTCCTCAGCTGGTTTCTCTGGGGTCAAGAGACGCGGCATTTGTCTTTGCGGAATTTACACGTATCAAGAGATAACCTCTGGTTTGTGCTCATCCCATTCAGATTGCTCCTCATCGTGATGAAAATGCATATCCAGCCTGAGACCGCGTCCCGATCGGGCGTCCTTGATCAGCTGTCAAGATGGCGGCGGCGTCCAAACCTCATTGCTGAATGGGAATTGTGGCTTCTGCATATGGTTCAGGTTGATTATCAGATTCTGACGAACGTCTCGTTCTCTTTCTCACGACCCGGACAGCTGAAATCGCAGCGACGATCCAGGTGCCAAGGCATACTGAGAGGCGGCCCCAGGCAGTACCATGCCGTAAGCTCACATTCTCAACATGGCCCTAGGGCTCCTTGCAGCTGTGTTGGACCTGGTGGTTACTGAACAATAATGGCCGGCCTTGCCACAGGCCGAGAAGCAATCCCAGCGGACGAAGAAGCTGACCAGCTTTGTATCTTCCAACTACTACCAACCGTCAACTTACGCCCGTCAGCAATGGGACATAATTCCACCGCCCAATTAGAAGTCCCCGCTACAAGTCCACGACTTATCATTGCTTGGTAACCTGACGTAGAAGCCATTGTAACCTTCGTATGCCAAGTGATCCTAACCGGTCTTTTCGGCATAGCATTGGCTTCGTGCTTCTGCCAAGATGCCAAGAGCTGTAATCAAATGCCAACGGTAACGCAATCGGGGAATGACAATAGGCTGGCTTCCTGGTCCTCGGGGGGGCAAGGGACGCGAAAGCGCAGCCGACCCGACCAGCCACCCGCGAAGCCAACAGATGCCGCCAATGCGCTCATGCTCATCGCAGAATGCGCATACCTCGACAACCGAGAAAAGGGAAAGGCAGCCGGGCTAAGGCCCACGATGAGGGCGCCCCCTTCAATGCGCCTAATCCCTCGGCAGCCAGCCTCATTGCTTATCGCCCATCCCAAAAAGCTTCGCATTCCCTTGGCCCAAGGGTTCATCGCAATGTCATTCGATGACCGGAATCCTGGACCAGGCATGCGGTTGAAATAACCGGACCTGCCATCCATGCGCCGACGGCAGCTGGGAACGACGTCTTCACCCGCGCGAAGCACGCCATTTCACGTCGAACCGTCTCGTTGGTCGTTTGGCGGTTCCATTCATCTCAGGAGATAAATCCCTCGTGCTTCTGGTCGTACCAGGACGCAAATCGGCGCATCGCTGCGCGTGGGATGAAGGTGGACCGGACACCCCGATGCCAAGCTGCCGGGACACACTGACGAATGGTTTCGATGCTGTCAATGTTCTTCGCAGTTGTGTGCCCGGTTCGATTGACCGAGAGCGATCAGCATGGGACAGCGATGGGCTTCCTGCAGACGCAGATGCAGACGCAGCTCACCCTACAGAGCGACCCTCGACAATTCTTGTCTTCCTCTTCCCCTTTCTCACGAAAACCGACGCATACAGCCAGACTAGAGTAGCCAACTGCGCTGTGAGAGTCGCACAAAGACGCCTCGAGGAGGTGCTCACTCTTCTCGGGGCGATAAGAGACAGTATCCCCATTCATTGTTTACCCTCGGGCTCCATCGCGTCACCGCCCATGCCTGGTTGTACGTCTCTGTGTATTTGAAGACCCCCTCGCAATTGTCAGTGGGTCTTCTTTTGCCTTTCCTGCGCCTTTGACCAGTCGTTTCTGAGGCAAGTTCACGTTCAGCGACCGCCGCCGAGACCAGAAACATTTGGCGCAGAACTCAAAAACTGAGAGAGCCTGGACCCTGCGAGTTGAAGCTGACATGTGCCGACGGGCTACGCTTCGAGAATTGCTTGCATACCTTATGTACAAAGAACTACCAATACCAACTGTTAATGATGCCGTGGTAAGATCGCACGCCTCGTGCTCTAACGAGAGACGAGGTACATCGGTCATAAACATTGGGCTCACTACCAACACCGCCGCCGCCGCCGC
>JAIMZG010000766.1:0-12151 GCA_020466075.1 Colletotrichum coccodes
AGGACAGGATATATGCAGGAATCATGGGAACATGCAAGGTCACCAGAACAGAAAAGCCATGGACAAGTTACGTAAAGATAAGATGAGACTTGGGAGCGTACAAGTGGAGACAGCTATAAGCGCTTATAAGAATAAGTGTTTACAACTAAGGCTTGGTGTTTATAACAAAACTAGTCTATAGGGTGGACTTGGGTTAGCCTAAGAACAGGCTTCTATAGCTCTTTAGTAATTAGCTTGTAATATCTCTTTTTGCATACCTGAATTTAGTGAACTACCTTTGTCAAATATACAATTAATTACTGTCTACTCTAGCCAACAAGATTGCCAGCAAGCCAACAAGACCTACAGCACTGGTTTTAAGTATCAGCCCTAGCTACCTGTTAGTAGAAAACAATACTGTTGGATATCTGACTGTAACAGTTTGGTCTTTTCTGCAAGATAGCTGTTTTGGTATAGGCATCTATCTCGTATACTTGTTGTACATTATATAAGAAACATGGTTATAAAGCATGATCCCGTTCCTCTTAGAGCTCGGCTGTAGACTTAATTTTGCACAACTTGGGACTCTAATAGTTTCAGTTTCTAAGGAAGACAGTTTAGGTACTAGATGCATTGGCTTCCCGCCAGCATTGCGTCTCTAGGTTCACAAACTACCCTACATACCCGCCGCCCCTCTGACATACGTCCACATACACAAGCTCAAGGGTACGGTCTGTCACAGACGAGGTCGGCCGTGAACCACGAGCCAGAGAAGACGAGGTTGTGGTTGTACAGGGGCGACTTGTCGCCAATGTCCGGGCAGAAGGTACGGCACCGCCGCGACTTGAAGGCAGCCACCTCGTAGCCCGAGCAGCGCTTTGTGACGTCGCCCCAGCACCACACTTCGGCGCCCATGAGTTTGGCGCCGCAGATGTCGCGGCTGCTGCGGCCGATGGCCGAGTGTTTCGTGTCCTCCTCCTGGCGCGTGCTCATAGCCATGGCGCCGATGGAGTAGTCGTGCGTCGTGTAGCTGCCGGCGCCAGCGCGCTGGTAGGTCCAGTCGTCCTTGACACCGAGGACGTACCACTCCTGCGCCGCGGCGGGCCGGGCGCCGAGGACCGCGAGGGACGCAAGGGTCGTGATGAGAGTCGTGAGCTGGACCATCTTTTGGCTGCTGCCGAGGAAACAAGTGCCGTGAGTCTTGGTGGATTGTGCCTGTGGAGGCTGGGCTGCAAAGATTGCAAAGAGGGTCGGAGACTGGAGTATTCAGTTCTGCTATGTGTTACCGGGGATAAGAGCATCTTGGACCGGAGACCTCTTCGAACCTTTATAAGTTTTGCTTACCTCGTCAACTGGCCCCCAAAGCTGACTTGGAGCGGCGTATAGGCTATTCTAGCTCATGGCTTGGTACCGTCCAGCACCAATCTGGAAGATGCCAAGTATTTCGCCGCCGAGCTGAACATCTGGGTCTGAGGGGTAGCCTCTCGACCCCTTCGTCTCTACCTGGCCGTGGGGGAGTCTAGGGTTCATATGCCGCTGGGTATATAGGCCAGCTTACTGTGCCAAGCGGCCTATCCCTCGCTTACGGCAAGTAGACAAGGTAAGCGAGAGAAATCTGTCACGATAGGCAGGCTGACAAGCTGGCGGGTAGGTGGCCTAGTCTACCAGCAGCCAATAGGGACAGGTGCGTCGTATTCTTCCCTGCAAGAAGGGACGTCTTGCGCACCGCTCAAGAATGGCTGGGGTTGCGCGCGTCCTAATGGAATTCGACTGATTGCTTGTATACCGGCGAAACTCTGGTGTTGTACTATTTTCCCTTCCTTTTTGTGTACTTCGTGCTGGTACCCTTGATGCGGCGTGGGTTGTTGTGGTTAGAGAATGGTGTAAGTGGGCAAGTTTCTAGCCATGTCCAAGTCCTAGGCGACGCCGCATGCTACTTTGAACGTAAAGAGCTTTTGGTTCGGATCTCGTAGTGTTATAGAAGACGGAATCAAAGAAGTTAACGTGGGGGTGGTTTGGCTGAGAGCGGTATTGTCGTTTCTGGCTGATCAGAAGTCCTTGAGTGTGATCGACAGCAGAATGACTCCCCAGTATCTTTGAAGAATTGCGAGGCAAGCCCATTCGAATTGATGCGGCTTACCGAAGTCGACCCACGGCCGTAGAGTTCACTCAGTTGCGGTAGTCAGCTTCCCTAACTAACGGATCAATGACGAGCGGTGGACATGCCTCATTTCGGCGACGAACCACAGTCGAACACCTCGCACATAACTCAACGTTAAACTCTTAACGAATGAAGCATTGAGACACCACTCAGTTTGAATTAGGAGCCATGCGGTCAAGAGGGAATGTAGATGAACATCGGTCAAGAGTCGCCCTACAAGGTCACCCTAAAGCTGCAAACGTCAGGAATCGCCAATGACCACAGACACCGGTGACCGATAATACACATCCTGTATCTTGGCTCTAAGGAAGCTTTTCAGCGTTGGCATAGTAAACCACCTAAGCCTCGCTTCTTTCAACAGTTTCCCTCTGGGCCAAAGTCCTTTCCGCGAAAACAAAAAACCTAGATGACACCAACCTCGGAAGCTGGCAGCCTCAAATGGCAAGCAGGGCCTCGTACTCGAGCTACTTGGCGTTGGCTCTATGAGTCTTCCAAATTTACGACACTAGCCGCTCTCGGCCTTCCTCCTTGGCCCTGTCGGTTCTTGCCGGACTATATGGCAGAGCACCCCTAAGACAAACCACAAAAGGCGAGTAAACACAATCTTATGTACCCCCGCCAGTGCTACAGTCAGTCGAATAGCTTACTTACGGCTCCGAGGCCCTAAATCAACGAACTAAACCAGTTAATTGTGCAAAAAGCTGATTCAATTGTCAACTCCTTCTGGAGGCGCTCGGGACATGGGGAGGGAGATTGAACCACTCAAATCCATGAGCCTCACATCGCATTCGTCGAGAGCATACGAACCTCCTTTACTTGAAGGTTGATGAGAACTACATTTCTGGAGATGGGTACAGACGTCGTTGTATTGTCTACTGCTGTGACGGGGCTTTCTAACATTCCCAGACACGCATACTAAACGCCTGCATGTGCAAACTTTTCCCAAGGAGACCTTTTCCCTATGAAACCACCAAGCAATCATCCATCGCAGAGTGTCATACTGTGACTTGCAATGTTAGTTCCCAAATTACAGACGCATAATAGACGAGTACATTCAATACGTCCACAGCAGAGAAGAACGTCCTAGGCACGCTTGTTTCACGGTGCCTCACTCGTTATTAGTAAAGCCGTTAGTAAGTAAGTGTCATAAATAACCACTGAACCTCGAAAGGTTGTGTTCATTCTACTGCTCTGAGTGCTCTTCCGGTGAAGTAGCTGAGTCTTCTAGTTAGATAACTTAGCGTACCGAGTTTCTATTCACGTAGATAATGAGTATGGACTGTGATTATTCTGATAAAAGCATACTTCTGTAACATAAGAATTTACAGCTTCGCCCTCTACTAAATGTCCAAGTCCTGACATATGCTTTTCTGTTCTTAGTCTGGGAGGCACTTAAACCAAAAGGCCAATCTCCCCGTTTCCAGAACTCCTGCATCTCCCATGGCATAAAGATTCAGGGGCACAGCCGTGTTCAGCGCACCCCAGAATCAAAGACGACTTGGCACATCCCCTCTCATACCATTCACCTCGCTCTGTCGCCAAACTCGCTGCCATAGGCCCCCGAATTTCAGGACACACGAAACACGTGTACGACGCAGAGCAGACCCGGTGCGACTGAAGACAAGCCATTTGCCCTAAACCAACACCAAACCAAGACTGTCTTTATCCCCTTCACGGTAATATCTCGCCGGGCCTCCGATACCATCGCCTTTGAGCTGGACTTCGTCGGCACCCTCCCGCATCCGTGAATGCTGCTTAGTGTAGAGAGCAGGACGCGACAGGCGCAGCCCATCCTTCTACACTCGGAGGCTACACTCTCGCTCGGCTCTTCTCTCGAAGCTGGAATACAGCACTGAACCGTTTATATTAGGTAGATGTCAGCATGAGCCAGGCAGATGCGAGAAACCCAATTGTAATTGAAACATACACACCCGATGCTTTCCAAAAAAAACATGGCTCCGGTTTGCTCCAAAGTTTGACACAACTCTCGGACAAGAGCACCCGTCTTTCAAGTATGATCATGATACTACAATATGGCGCCCGCAAGATGAACGAACCCCAGGCAGCCTGAATCCTCAGGGGCGACAGTATATGCTGCCATCCAAGAGTCTGTCTCGACATCTACAGCCTCACTGGCCTGTCAGCCCTTGGCATAGCCAACGGGGATACGCAACAACAAGCCCTCCCATATCTCAAGCCTACCGCCCGAGCTCCCACCCCTTTCCCGTGACGTGGGTCTCACCTCAGCCCCGTCGAGTCACCACGGCTGACGAAGCAATGCATCGCACAATCTGAGACTTACACCGCAAATGCTGCTACATCTGTCGACGGTGGGAAACCCGCCGTGTTCACCCGAAGCCAAGCCCCCAAAAATTGAAAACTGAGATTACAGATTCAAGAGAGACAACACAGAAGACAAGACGAGACATGCTAAGCTTTAGCCGAGACGTCCGACGAGACAAAGTGCTCCCTCTCGTGCATGTTTCGTGACAACTGACACGGGGTAGTCTGCCTAGTCTCGGCTAATTGGGCAGAGAGACAGACGTCGTTGACAAGTAAGCCGGGAGGCTCAACTCGTAGTTTATGGGCTTGTCACCGCCACGTGCGAATATAGCAGGCGTTCGAAGGCACACCGAAAACCGGACGAGACTCGTCGGTCACCAAGCACCAAGTACCAGCGTGGTAGCTCAAGGTGGCCCGAGAAATTCTCGACACAGCTTCACCGCTTCGTCAGCCAACCCTCCCCCACCCCCTGACGACAGCGGCTTGCGACGGCCAATGCCAAACCGACCAATGTTGCCTGTGGCTCACAAGATAAGAAAGAAACTCTGGGAAATACGGAGCTGTACATAATCGCAATAGGGCTGAGTAGTGAGTTCCAATGAACACCTCAGGTACCCGTGGGGTGCTGCGGGCACTAGAAGGGGGTTTACCGGCCAGACATGCATCGTGAAGTTGCACCGGAGGCTGTGGCATGCCACGTGTGGGTAAACGGTTCTGAGCCAATCCGCGTATGGGACGAGACGCGCAACTCAGCGGTAAGAGACGCAATGACTGGGGGTTTACTTTCCTTCTGGACGAACGAGTCCAGTCTCCCCTTTCACCAAGCAAGAAATACACAGACGTGATATCTACCCGCGACCACATGCCCGCCAAGGTTCGGCTCACGTTTCCGCGGGCTGGTGCAGACGGGAGGGTGGGTGCTGGCGTAACCCGGCACGCCAGACTGCTGGGAAGCGAACGAGCCACTGAGCTGCGAGCTTGTTTGCACGAGGTCGCCGGGACAGGTGAAGGCAGGTGAGCGTTCGACATCACCGCCAATCTGTCGGCCAGGGGGTCGGGGGGCAGAAAAACGGAGGCGGTGATGAACCGCGCCGGCGGCCGCAACGCCGACATTCGGGCCATCTCCCTTGTAACGCAAGTACAGCAGCAGGAGCAGGCTCACTTGGAGCATCTAAAGCGCATGCACTTGCTCCCCGCGCCAATGGAGCGCCTGTGGCGGGTAAAAGGGATATGTAAAGGGCGGACGAGAGGACGACAAGAGAGCATAATCGACGACGGGCGGGAAAGTGGAATGCTCTTGGCATCAATACCAGCGCATCCTGTCCACAGCCTCCTTTACCGGCCAGGGATGGTTCGAGTCGTGGTGGGAGGTCCTTCAGTTGACTGTGGAATTGGAGGCATGTCTTTCGGACAGTTCCCCCAGTTTTCAGTCTCCCGAGCGAACAGGGACCCGGCAGGGCCAAGCATTTCGCAGAATTACGGCGCACCTGCTAATCGCAGGAGGGCCGCAGTGAAATTACCGCTTGTGGCCGTGGGACGTTAGGAGCGATGGTGAGGGGAAGCCGCCCGGCCATTGGGGTGGAATCTCAGCTGCAAAGCCAAGCCAAGCAAGCCTGGGGCCGAGTGGAAGGAGGAGCAGAGGTCCGCAATTAAGAGGCCGCCAGCTGCAGCTATCCCACGCTCCTTGCCCGTCCTGCAGACTTGTGCAGATACCCCAACCCAACCTCACTTGTAGGGCCAGCAATAACAGGCGGCACCACGAAATTGGTGTGGAGGGAGCTCTGACCTCATCCCCAGAGCCGTTGAATAGCTTGCAACTAGCATATAGCAGCTGTAGCTAGGAGAGGATAAAGGCATTCCGGCGCCTTCGCTTATGCTATTCGGCAGGTGGTCTGTCCCAGGCAGATGAGCATCGCAAAGTGTGGTGTCGAATCAAGTCGAGCGCTGACCAATGACAAGACGCGGGAATTACGCCAGGCTCTCGGGAGGCACAGGCAGAAACGGGCGCCGCAGCATCGGAAAGGCGTGTCGAGTCGACAAGTCGATTTGAGTTACGCCGGGTAATGAGGGGTTGAGGGGATGGGAAATGCCTCATAGCGGAAAGCAACCCCAAAGAGTGGAGAGCGGTGGCCGTGTCTCTGACCCGGTGGCAGCGTCATTTCTGTCCTACTCTTGTCTGTCCGGCTGTGTCTCTGTTTACAACTCAGCCGTGAGACTCGGCAGAGATGAGGGGTGAAGGTCCAGCCTTAGCGAGATCAAGATGGCCCACGGGTCGAAAGATGATATGACCGTACCGGCGACCTGGGATGGGTCTTGGCAGGTTCATCTTGTGTTAGTATGTTTCTCATTACTCCTGTTTGCCGCATGTCTGACTACTGATGGAGTGCGACACCACCGCATGCAACAGGCGAAAAGAGGCGGATAGACGGTAGCCTCTGGCTGGGCTCATCGAGTTGATTCGCTGAGCCGCCATTGTACGCGTTCGCCATATACTCTTTTGATGAACGTTCCGAGGAGCATAGGCTCTTGGCTGAGGCTCCTTTGTCTGTGGTTTGGAGCTGGGTTGTCGGAGTTGTGATGCAACCTGTGTTATTAGTCTGTTATTGGTCTGCAATTGGCTAGCCCGAAGTGCCTCACCTGGGCACTGCCTGAGCGTTTTAAATTGCCGCCGCGAGTAGAGTGCAGCCGGTGACAACCAACAGTAAGGACAAAAGGAACATCCTAGGCACCAACGGTGGGACTCGCAGGAAGGACAGCACTGCCGGGGGGTGGTAAACCGCGGAAGTCGGGCGAGGCAGCGCAACTCGACACCGAAAATGGGCACAGAAGACGGCCAGTGTCGATGGGGGAAACAAAAGACAATGAGCTCATTGCCCAAGATGACGGAAGAGAAGGACGGGAGTGGGTGCCAAGAAACGTTACACAAGTGCATGGGGGCTCCATGGTTGCGTGGTTGCACAGTTCGAGACAATGCCGATTACCCTAGCGTAGAGAGTCACACGACCTGAGATGAGATGAGAAGGTGAACACACAAGCAGAGAGGTGGATGGATCATGGACGCATGGGGGAAAGGGGAGAGAGAGGACGAGATGCCAGTGCAGGACACAGGGAACAGGGCAGCGGCGCGTTGACGGAATTGGACAGGACAACGTTGACATGCAGCAGCGGCAAGCAAGTGCAAGCCGGCAGCCACCCAGCAGGATAGTGTATGGAGGTGAGAGAGGGTCCCAGGGTAGGAGAGATGCCATTGGGGGAGGGAGGCGGCGAGAGGGAAAAGCCGCGGTTCAATACGCTCTTGACTCGGAAGTTCGGTATTATCAGACGAATGGAAGAGGTTGTGTTGGTGAGGGCGAAGGAGGTGACGGGATGTGCGCGGTGGTCCAAACCGCAACGAAGCTGATAGCATTGAGCCACGCCGAGCAGTAGTGACGGGAATAAACGAAGGCGAGGGAAAAACCAGAGAAGAGGAGACGCTTCTCGTGACAGGGCCGATGAAGAATAGAGAACAAGGCTTGACCTGTGATTCGGTACGTCTTGCCGGCTTGGTATTTCGTGAACCATCCAGACTTTGGACTGTAGGTATCCGGTCGGCAGCTGCAAACGTCATCGGCTTGCGCAAACACTGTGCGGGGTAGGCTTGCGTCTAATACGATTTGACAGTACGGCGCTTGACGCGATACTGGGCGCCTGAGGGAAAGAGGACCTGACACCAGCAAAGGAAAGCACGTACTGGAGTACCTTCGACGATTTCCCCCCCTACCGTTCGTCGGCTTTGAACCCTCGGTCATTTGCCATTCATTGCCCATCACCCCATCCGCCATTTTCCCCATCCACCAATTTTGACCTCACACAAAAAAAAACTCCCCGATGTACCGAGATGAGCCGGTTGCTGAGGGGCGGCAGAACAGAGAAGAGAGGGATTTAAAAGAGATCTCACAAAAAAAACCACCAAATGCTAACAACGGCCCCAATGGGTTCCCAACCGTTTCCACAGCAGCGAGTAATCGAACGAAATAAACCCGGGATGTATTCTCCTCTCTCTCTCTCTCTCTCTCGCTCCCTCTCTCTCACTCCCTCATATCAGGCTTCTTCTGCGAATCGTCCCACACTCCCGTCCCACGCTATGAGGTCGTCCAAGACATTTCCAAGACTTACACACAGTCCACAGGACGGCCCTTGTCCACCTTGTGCAGACCCCGTCTTGGCTTTTCTCAAACCCTGGGCGGCCGAACCCCTCCAAGTGCGTTTTTCTACCGTGGGAGTGCCCACGCTGCCACGGAACGCCCCTCTTCCCATCGTGTTTGTTGGTCCCGCGTCGCATCTGAAATCTCACATTTCTCTCTCGCGCGGCCTGGGTGCAGCCAGCCAGCAATACCGCGCCCGCTGCCGTTCGCGAAGCCGCCTTTGACCCTCATCTCATTGCAGATGTCCTTGGCGGGCCCCGATTTCGTACGCGACCGCCCTGTGACCGTTCCTTGCCCTCTGCCCCTGTCTGGCAATTATCATCCTTCCATGTCATCGATCAAACCAGCACAGCAAAACCCGGGAAGCTTGACCTGTCTTTGACACATGCGCCGCCCGTAACCCCTGGGCGATGTGGTCATAGAACTGGCGAGTGTAGCCCGGCGCAATGCGAGAACAAAGCGAAACCCCCCCCCAACTAAACCGATGGACAAAAGGTAACGTAAATTTGACAATGATGCCAAGTGGTACTGTCGAGTCTACGGTTTTTCTCTTTTCTTCAACGGGAAAAGGGTAAGCCTGTTCGCTGGCAGGCCTGTCGTCTCCCCCCGAAACAGGTGATAGACCTGTTTGGAGGAATGATCGATGTAATTCTACGTAATGACACGACAGCTCATCGCCACTTGCCGACTCCATCCGGTGCAGGCTGGCAGGTTCCCGTTTTGGTCATGTCAGGTTCTTTCTACATGCTCTCTTTTTGCATCGCAGGCCGCGGGTCTCGACAACAAGCGGCCGCAGGGCCATGAGTGAGCGCAGGCCAGGGCGTGGAGACCGTCGATTACGGATGCTTCGCACGCCTTGGCTGAGTCTAGCCAAGAGACCGCAGTTGCGGAGGCTGGTTTTCGTAAGTAAAAAAGTGGCCGGACGGTCGAGGTATCGATCACACAGCAACTCTCTCGAATGGCAATCTCGAGGGCAATAAATCGCTAAAGGCTATGTAATACGGAGACCTCTGTTAGGTAAGAACGCGTAAGGTATTGTACCTGGCCTGCCCCAGACCGGAAGAGAAATTCGCAAAGTCCCCCCCCATCAAAGGCTTTCCGGCTGCCGAGTCGTCCAGTCGGCGGGCTTGTTTGTCGTGGCCCACCCCGTTCCGCTGATGCTCAAAGGTCTCAAACTAGTCGGTTTGCAGCACCAACGAGACTGAGACGGCGGCCCTGGGATCCTCAGGGCTGCGCGTCTTGCATGTCGTTTGCCCGTCCCTGCCATTTCCATCGGTCATCTGCGGAGGCGTCGTTCCACGGCTGAGAGAGGCTGAAAGTAGCATCCCTTCATGGGCTCGTCGTAGATCACTACCGCCGCCCTCATCGTTCCGGGCCATCAGCCGAGTTCAGTTTGTTGACGATGGTTCTTGTGTTTGTCCGTCGTACTTCCGTACCCTAACCTAACCTAACCTTATCTTGGTGATTTTTCCAACGCCGGCCCACTCGTGGCCGGGGTCATTGGGTGCAGCTACGTGATTGTTACCGCATCTGGTTTTGCCTGGCCTGCTTCCCGTTCCGTATCCGCACCGCGCATGGATGTGGCTGTGTGTGGGATTTTTACCTCCAGAATGAGCATTAGTGACAGATGAACATGGCTTGTTGGACTAACACTGGATGCCGCTGATGTACCTCTATTTTTATTTTTATTATTTCAGTTTACTTTTTTCTTTCTTTTTTTCCCACCTCGCTCCTGCTCTCAATTACCAAATCGTTAGGATGTCACTGGCCCGTTTCCCGGCTTCGTCGTTTCCTCATTCCCTTGTGCCCTCGGTACTTGTTTACCTACTTTTCTTCACTCCAGGTAGCCTCCTCCTCTTGTCCAGATTTTCCTCTTTCCTCTGCCCCCCCCCCCCCCCCCCATCCACTGCCGTCAAAGGTTGCGGAGACTCCCCGTAGAAGCAGTTGAACGAATACGCCACACGAGAATAATTAGGACGCGACATCAGAGAGGGAGAAAAGTTTTCAGGCCAACTATCTATGCCGCAATGCCATTTTATTATCAGCCCCCCAGATCCATCGGCGGCTAGTCCAAATCGTGACAGTTGGTCGGTCTGCCCCAATCCAGCCAACCAACCACACGATCGCTTGTTCATGTTGAAAATCCCCCGTCCCGCAAACACACCTAAACATCAAATCACTCGTCTCATCCGCGAAGAACACCTAGCTACCGCTTGCAAGCGCATCTCCCCACACCGGCGTCCAGCAACCAAGCTCGAAGCCGACCACGGTCCACGCGCCTCTCCCATCATTCACCACTTTCCACCACCACCACACTCCTTTTAGACCAAAGGTACCTTTGCCTTGGACACGGGTCCAGGTCCAGTGGCCTGCTTCAACCTTTCCCCCCCTTTTTCTTTTCCAGACCTTCGCAGTCTCCACAGTCCTTCCCGTCTACAATACATACTACATGACAGACGAGGCAACTCTTGGTTACAAGACGTGTGCGAATTCCATTGTCTTCCACAACGGAAAGCAGTCACACCGGCCACGTCCTCCCAGTTCCCGCTGCAGACTTTCTTGCCATCCAACACCAAGCCTACCCAAACACACACTCACTCACTCACCCTGTCGTTGGGTTGGTGTTGCTGACAGATCAGACTTTTGGCGGTGACCAAGCCTTTCCAGCCCTCCTCCCTGGAACACCTTATTGCTCCTCCCCGACTCTTCAGGGAGGTACTTACTTACACCTCGCCTCGCCTCGCTTGCACCGCCGCCGTGGTCTTTTTTTTTCTCCCTCAGCAAAGCAAAGTAAAGCGGTACCGGGACCACACACCACAGCGGCAATTAACAGCCAACCATACCTAGCAGTACTTGCTAGCCACCCTCGTCAGCTGCAAACCGCCAGTTGCAGTGCCAGTACCACGGTCGGTACCGGTACCAGCCCTGGTGGAGTCCCAGGTCCAGGTCAGGTCCAGGTCAGGTCCAGGTCCAGGTCCAGGTCCAGTCTTCTGTTCGCCGTGGCTAGCACCACGACTGCACTGCACTGCCAGTGCACTCTCGACTGTACCGAGCTGCAGGGTAATCCAATCTTTGCTTCGTCAGGGCCCCACCTCGACCCTACTTTACCTCGAAAGACGCTACACATCCTACGCTACTCTACTTACACCAAAGGGCGGCCAGCTGCGGTCGCGACTCCACGTCCTGCCTGCCTGCTGGCTTTATCCTATTTCTCCCCTCTCACTTTTCCCACCCATCCTCTCTCTACTGTCTCTGTCGTTGCCCACAGCACGGGCTGTCTACCACCAGACCGCTACGCTACCCGCCGCCGCTTGCTGCTGGGCCAGGCTCGCTCCGACCGCCTCTCCTGCTCCTGGCTCTCGCCCACCCACACACGCACACTCTCTCCCTCACCTACATAATACCTTAATCCCTACACCCATCCCATCTACTTCATCTTATTACCCTCCCCTTCCGACCTCTTTCCTCCAAAACTCTCACTATTGCGGTGCCCCCTCCCCATCTTCACCAGGGACAGAATTAGGAAGAAAAAAAAAAAAAAAAA
>JAIMZG010000767.1:0-14929 GCA_020466075.1 Colletotrichum coccodes
CGCCTCGGTGGCCTGACGAGCCGGGGGAGGCTTCTTGGTGTGAGAGCTGGCGGGGCGGGTGGTGGATGGCCGCTGGGGGACTGAGGCCGAAGAACGGCGAGCGTGGGTGTTGGCCGTGGGACGAGGACGCGGCTCGTAGGCCTGGGCATCGCGCTCAATGTAGGTGAATCCGCTCTGTGTGGGATAGTGGTAATCAGTGGCATATCCTCTCCCGGCGTCTTCATAATAATAAGTCTCTTGAACAGAATGCCTCTTGGTCCTTGGCCGCGACGACGACTGTGCCGGCAACACGTAGGTACGGCCATCCACCTCGATGATCTCGTCCTCGTCGGATTCTCCATGAGGCGTCGAGGCCCGTACATAAACATAGGAAGATCGGCGCTCGCGCTTTGGTTGCGACGGAGTGGCCCATGAATGCTTGCGCGAATGATGACCACTACTCACATTTGCCGTGGCATAGTAGCCATCGCTCGTGTATCGAGGCGACGCCGTCGGCGGACGGGGACTGAATTCGCTGAAGCCGCTGCTGGCGTTGCGGAAGTGCGCGCGAGTCGCCGGACGCTGGGGCGTGGTGCCGGGGTAGTAGTATGAGGATGATGGTCCCCGAGGGGAGGGTGTTGGGGTTGCCGACTGGTATCGTTCCCGGGTGTAGTAGTACTCCTCGCCGGGAGTCGATCCGGTGTATGGGGATGAGTAGTTCGCCATGTTGACTGATGGGTTTCTCTTGCGACGTCTCTCTGGGGCGTCCGCGATGTTCTCTTCTCGTCTTCTTCTCTAGCAGCTTCCTCTGCTAGCTTTCACGTCTCCCCCCAAAATGTCGGTTTCGGGTTTTGTTGCGGATGTCTGATACCAGGGCCAGGTTGTCGCGCCGATGTCGAGGCACGAAAGAAGGTGAAGCAAGTCACCTTGGTATGCGGTCGGAAGATGGAGGAGAGGGAATGTGTCTTCTGTAGCCGAACATGACCAAGTTTGATATAACTGCTGCAAGTTACCCTCGATGACCAAGGATAGGATCCAGATTACCGAGCACGAAAAGAAGCTTCTCGATCTCGGTGGCGTGCGGTGGAAAGTTGCTGCGGGCGTCTCGGGAGGCTCGCCAGCAATGTGGTGAATGAAGTTCTGGTGTTGGCGTTGAATGATTGGAAGCCGAGGCTTAATTGTCAAAGATTTGTTATTGATTGGCAAAAGCCAAAAACATGAGAAGAGAGGAGAACTCCCAAGAGTGGTGGTGAGAGCGAAGGGCTATTTAATTACTACTCGTTCCCGGTTTTGTGGGAGAGGAGAAGGAAGGGGTGAGCAGTGGGAATGCGAGCAAAAGACCCGCAGGGGGTCGCAGTGTGCTGATGGAGCTGTGTGGGTCGAGGCCGGAGGAGCTAGCCTGGGTTCCTGGTCCCTGTCGATACAAGCCAGTTTGCAGGGGGTAGGGGTGGCTGGCTTAGCTTGTAAGTGCCCAGCTCGGTGCGACCCACCCTGAGAAGGAACACAGACGACAAGTTCCTGGGGGAGGGTGTGGCAATAGACAAGGTACTTATGGCATGTATCTTTTTTCCGCCCCGTCTCCCTCAGCATTGGAAGACGATTAGTCATACACTGTCTGAGGTTGCAGGAGATGGGAAAAAAGGGATGCAGATGCTGAATACAGCGTAGAGTCGAAATGGAGATGGTGCACACCAGCCACGCACGGAGGCACGCACACACCGTGTTGAACTTGTCCTCTCGGCACGTTGGGTGCGACCGATCCTCTGGCCGCTAGAGGCTGCTTCTCACCCCTCGGTCGCAGGCCAATTAACGGGCCGTCGTCCGTGTTTGTGTTGCTGTTCGTGCGTTTGCTATAAGTCGAGCGGAAGCAAGCAGCGACTCGGAATCTCAGACCGTCTAGTCCGTGGTTCAGCCAGCTGTCGCGACGCACCAATGCGCAGTGCACTTCAGACGACTCCCTGGGTGTAGTAGTCGACGCTTTATGTTGGACTATGATGAAGGTGATGATGACGACTCCTGTCGCTGGCGCTCCCGGTCCGTTGGAAGATGATCCTTCAGTGCTATGTCGGTGTCAATCACTGCCGTGTGGCGTAATCGTCGCACAGCTCAACGCGGTTGCGCTTTGATTTGCTGCTGGCCCGACAAGAGCCCCTAGAAATAGACACGATAGCACCGTGGTTGACACGTCTGTGTCAGTAAGGGGCGGCAGTGAAAGAATACACCTCGTTGTCGCCCTGGCCGTTTGCATTCGTTCGCAGTCGCGGTGTGGCCTGCAGCAGTACTCCGATTCCCAACGTTGGGCACTTGTGCGCGCGTTCGCCAGACCCCTTTGATTGCCTCGTATATTGTTTGAGTCACCGCAAGTGACACACGTTTCTTTTCCTCTCTTTCCCCCGGGACGAGTTTGATTTCCGCCCTGATTTCAACCTTCCGCTTTGGTATTCGGCTCAAGGTGGAATGGGGATGAATGGGCCGCCCGCCCAAAGACGGCGGTCGATATTCACACCTTGACGCTGAAATTGGCCACACCAGCTACCAAATCCCGTCACCGCTTGTAATGATGATGCAGGCGCCTTAACGGCCGGGGACTGTGAGCACCCTGACCTCGCAGAAGTACTCACGACTAGGAGGCCTTGTCGTTTCAATGAGTCGACGCCAACGTCCGTGGGACCCCGGCTGGCTGTTCCTAGTCGCCGGGCGTAAGTTTGCTGTGAGAGAGAGCAAAAGATTAAGAGATAAAGCCCAGTAATCCTTGTGCTTGTACGCGCTGCCGTGTGGGTAAATTTGCCGGTGACGGGTAAGCGAAATTGGGCCTTCGCACGAACAGACGTAGGAATTCGTAAATTTCGGTATGGCTTCCACCACCGCAAATACAAGGTCTTCAACGGTGCTGGAGCGTAGTGAGATCTCGCTGGGCGAACGTGCCACTAGAGCCTTGCCGTGTGAAAAATTTTCTCGTTCCCCCTGGCGTTACGTGGCTGGCCGCTGTCTGCCTCTTGTCCTCGATCATCCAACACAGGGTCGCAATTGTTAGGATACCCAAAGGTGAATCACACCATGTCAAGGTGAAGGCCACCGAAACACGAGCCCACGAGCCGAGAGGGCCTTGCAAAACTCAAATGCAAGGTGCTGGTATGGAAATGACTCCGTAATTTGTCTACGCAATATCGACGAGATTCCTCAATGACGAAAGTTGTCGCAACAGGAATTGCCGTGCGGCGGCAGTGGGAGCCAAAGGGCATCCAGAATACGCCTCGATGTGAGACGAGAGAGAGGTTTGGCCCCCGAGCTGTTTGGCCCGCCGGGGTGTCGTTGATACCAGTTGTGGTGATGTTTATGTGTGTGTGATCGCGGCCAGGTGCTGTCTGCTTACGCTGCTGTTCCGTGCGCCCTCGGTGAGGCGACTCAGGCCTTGCCAGGTGTGGTTGCCAGGAAGGGGTCTGGTGAATCCTGGCCCGAACCCTTGTTGATTTCTTTTCGGAGTTTCCTCCTCTTTATTTTATTTCCTTCTCTACCCCTTGCATTCGTGTTCGAAAGAACCCTGGCTGGTGTCGAGGCGAAGTCGACGCTTCGGTCCTGTGGTAGTTGAGATCTGCCGCCTCTCAAACTGAGCAACCTCGGTCCGTGGTGTCATTCACGGTTCGAGCGGCGGATCCGACAGGAACGAATGCGCGCCAAGTGCTGCGAGGCGGGAAGAGGAGCTGAGGTTTAGGCTTAAAATGTTGGGCTAATCGGCTTGGTAATCCTGCCGCGCTGAAGCGAGTGCAATCAATCGCGTCAGACTACCATGACTGGCCGAGTGTCTGGGAGGAGGTTGTAGCGATGAACGGGCTGTCGCTAGGGTGCAACAAGCCACCTGCTTTTATAGACGTTTGACTGATTGGTGCGACCCGGGCGAATGAGCCGCCGTAGGTAGCAGGCGACGACGACGATGAGTCGCTCGTTCGTTGAGGAGCGTATGTTGGTAGCAAGGTGGATGACGAGGCCGTCCTGGCGATGGCAAGCAAAGGGCCGATGGCGAGAGTTGGAGGAAGAGAACGGCTTGCGCCTCAGGCAGACAGGTGATTGGGGGGTGAAGGAGTCAGGGCCTCTTTGAACGAAGCCTGTCGTGCAGGACCGAAACAAAAGAAACGGCAGACAGCAAACAGTGATATGAGGCAACAGGAAGATGTCTGTCAGACTGTCATGTGCAAGCGCGTATGAGAAACATCCAGGAGAGGGTTAACTGCTGCACAAGCACCCAAGCTTTGCATGCATGGCCGATCACGTTCCACGTTAGAGGGGTGGAGGGGGTTGAGTGATGACAGGCATCAAAAGTGCAACTTTTATCAGATCGGATGTGATGCTATTGTGTGATTTGTTCTCTATTCCGTTCCCCTCCCCCGCGTCAGCTGTAAGTTGGGTGGGTTGGTGGGTAGTGGGTGCGTCGGAAATGGAAAAGACAGGCAGTCATCACGAGTTGGATTCTGGTCAACCGTATGGCTATGGAGGTGCGCGTCGTATTCACACCCTCGTGCTGGTAACCAGTAAAAGGGAGGCTCAAGTGTGATTCAGCAGGTGATAGATGGCATGTCTCACAACCACCAGGCCGTGTTCTTCAACGTGCATCGTCAAGTGACTAAACGGCAAGCGCCATACAATAGGTGACGACAGGTGAATGATGTGTGAGGGCGGAGGTTCGCGCCATTAGTGGAACGGTTCGCCCATCACATGCACCCCAACGCGGGGGGTCTGCGGCAGAGCGGGTGAGCGGAACGTGCAGAATTGCCAGAAAATGGCCCCTCTCTTTCCAGAAAGGGCGCGGGGCACGAGGCCGGCCATCCCTTCCCGTCTACTACGTAGTACGGCGAGAGAGGAAAATGAACTGAGAACAGAGTGGTGGTGAGTGAGCGAGTGAGTGAGTGAGGGGATGCACACCTGCAGGTTTTTGCAGTGAAATTCTCCTCACTTTATCCGCGAAGGGGGGAAGGCACGGCGTGATCGAGTGCACACCTTCCCACACCTGCCTCACCTTCCTCACTTGAAAGAGGCAGCCAATTGGCAACCGGAACTAAAGGGAGAGGAAAGAAACACCGGCAAGCACTTGCGCGATCAATCACCGACCACAACACCAAAATCGCAAGGATACGTATATTTTCTACAAGAAACATTCCGCCAGTCAGGTAACTCTTCTCGCAAACATCAGAACATTTGCAGATAATTGACCCTTTATCCAAACACCCATCAACCCTCGCCCAATCCTGTCGTCACCTGCTACCTGCATCATCCCGAGTCACGGAGGCGAAAGCTCGGATAGTGGCAGCATTGGATGGTGGTCAAAGATGCAGGCCCCTGCATTAGAGCGCACGCCTCTGGCTGGGATGAACCTGAGAGCAACGACAATAACAACGTCAATCAATCGCTTTATTGGCATGGTCAGCCACTGTGCTATGCATATGTTTGCCTCCTCCTGTCCATCACTTTTAGTCTACAGCTGCTGCTGATTTTTAATAGGACAAACGTCGCCTTGACAAGCTTCAGCTCTCTGGGTTATCAGCCCCGACCGTTTGGCACTACTACCACACATCCCATCATCGAACAGCGCTGACTCGAACACGAATGGCAGGGAGCAAACCGACAGGACGGGACTTGGGGAGTACGACGGCGGCTGCGACCAAGGAAGCTGAGGTGGGGATGCTCGCCGCCCCGCCTCATCGAATGGGATGTATTCCACAGCGTTGGCGATGACCTCAAGCGGCTCCAAACGTCCAGAGCGGCCCTCTTTTTCTTACTGCTTTGGAGTCCGGAAGAACTCGTTTGCCTTCCCCGCCGCCCGCCGACCCTCTTGCCATCGAGGACCACCGGTCGACTTTACAATCTCCCCCTGGCGCTGGCCGTTATGTGTAGCGCTTTTGGAAGCTTGGGGTCGTTGTTTTTTTTTGGGGGGGGGAACTAACATATCTGCTTGGAGTGGCGCACTCCTTGTTTACGTCGCGGCATCCTGGCCTCCCTAGTGGCCTTCACGGTGCTTCACCTCGCCCTCGGTGACTGACCCTAGAGTACGGTGCGCGGTGAGCTCGGTCAAATTTCTTTCCTCCCCATTGTAGGCAGCACATGTCACGGTCAGGGGTGAGGAAAGGGGGAAGTGGCTGGTGGAGAGGCCGGCGATGGGCCTTGTCTCACCTTGGCTGCCTCCCTGCACACCGGCCGACATACCCATATTGCCATCTTGTTGTCGCTCTCGGGCCTGGCATTTGGGACCGGCATCTTCAATTTCTCTTGCATTCATTGGTCCCTCACCTCGCATCCTCGCTTGTTTTGATTTGATGTTGCTCATCTCGCAGGTAACGCTGTGGGCAGTAGGCGGTGCACCACCACCCTGGTCCCTTTTGCAGCCCAAGCAGTCTTTGAACCCAAGCATTGGGTGTCAATGATGGGTTTGCCATTTACGGGCTCGAATTCACGGCAGAGTGCTGGCCCTCGTGTTCGTCTTTCCAACCCGGACAAACTATCGAGGATTCATCCAAGGATTTCCCTTGGAACATGATGCTGGTCGTCATCAGATCGGCTTTTTCTCATATCAGCGCGACCGGGACATGAATTTCTTGTGTACGGCCAAAGCACACGGCTGTAGCTTGGAAATAGGAGGCAAAGTCGTCTCACAAGAGAAAAGGAGCACTGCAGGAGGTGAGTCCGACACCTGCGCCCATCAGCCTCCAGATACGACATGCCCTGCGGTTTCCCGTCCGAGTGGCCGGTTCGGCTTTTGGCTCAGCAAGGTAATGCAGCCTACTGAAAGGGATCGGTTACTTCTACGTGCGATTCCGACTGACGGGCGGTTGAGAGCGATGGGTTTCGTCTGGACCTGGCGAGCCAGGACTGGGCCCGCGTTTGCGATGCGAGAAATGGTGGCGACAGGCGCCCTGAGATTGCAAACACAACGACGATCCGAACCCCTGGAATGCCCATGTGGTCTTTTGCCCGATACGCAACGCAGCGCAGGGTAGCGCATGCCACAAGCCTCTGCATCGATTCGACTCACCATTCAAAAGCACGTCTCATCGAGCAAGACCTCATATGCACTACCGTTGTTGTGGCCCGGCCTGGCCTGTAAACTCTCAGGCTACCTGAGTCACGTCGTGTCTGTTGTGTCTCGCGCCGGTAGCCTCAGGTCTCGGCCGACGTCTCTTTTCCTCTTCTTCTTATCCTGTCTGTGCCCTTCCGTCGTCGAATTCCTCACGAATGCCTGTGCCGCTTGGAGAATAAGGGCCCATCCGAGGGCGGGCGGCTGAAAAAGTCTATTCTAGTTGGGCATTCCTCAATGACTAACACCGACTGGCCTCAGAGGTAGCCAGCACTGATTTGGGCTCTGTTTTGTTCCTCACCGACGGCCGCCGGACAAGCCGGCATCGTCATGACTGACCGAGATCGACTTACACGCGCCTTCACCAGCCATACCTCGCCAGGCGTACTCCATACAGTGTCGCAGTATATCAGCCATCCCGTGGCTCCTCGGCTCCATCAGCCTGGTTCTTCGACCTTATACCCACTGCCGTGGGTCGCTCCATCAATCGTTAGACCACTCGTTGGCGAGCCACTGATACGGAGACGATGGGGTTCACGGGAAGAAAAGAGGACGTCGCCAGAGCACAAGCTTCTGATATCCCCCTTTCTCACACGCCCCGTCTCCCTGCTCCCTGCAGTGCAGGCGCACAGCGAGCGACACAGCGCCACACAGGCTGCTGTTCCTAGCGTGCCGGGTGGAGTGCTGGACCTTGCAATGTTCCCAACACCTTGCTCCGGCTCCCTGTCGCAGTTGGAGATGGTTCCACACCGGTCCAGCGTCTGCCGTCTCCAGCATCCAGTGCCTCCGTGAGTATTTCTCCCCCCGTTGATCATGTCCCTGTCCCCTCCTCCACTCCCACCCAGCCGGCTGGCTAGGTGCCGCGCGAAAGCTCTGGCGCTGGCTTGTGACGACAGGGCTTCAGTGCGTTGTGGTTCTCGCTTGGCGGCCTCGCTTCATCCCACCAAAAGAAAGAAAAAACCTTTTTTTGATCGTTTTTCTAGAAGGTCGCATGCCTCCTAGGCCTGCTTCCACCTTGGCGGCGAGCCGCGAGACTCGGTCAGTGACCCAGCCAGCGCCCGGCCGTTTGGTCTGCCTGCCTGTCTGTCTAAAGACTTGATTGCTTCCCTGCATGTTGTGATTGTTGTCATTTTTAACCCTAGTCGGCCAGTGTCAATGTTTGAGTGTGTGTGTGCGTGTATGTGTGTGCCCTGATTCCAAGACTCCTGATGCGCCATGCGCGCCCATGCGGCAAGTTGCGCCCAATCTGCCGTGTGCGTGTACTGCAATTTGCTTTTTACGTGGCATCGACGTGAAAAATTTTCTCGCTCACCGAGAACAGAGCGCATCTCATTTCGTATCCCGCCTCTGCTCATTCAAGACCACTCTCCCATCATGCCAGTCGCACTAGCACATCACAGCTCCAAGTATGGGACATGACGGTTAGAGTGACTCATGGCAACGCAGACCAAGGCAGGAAGCAGGGAAACAGGACCCAGGAGCGCGCCGTAGAGGTGTATAGCAGGTGCGGTGTGCGAGGTGTGGATGATGCGCAGCGCCGGTGATTTCCTCCTGTCTTTCGTCCCAACCTTAACGACTCGTGCTGCACTGCTGTCCAACACTCGAGGCTGTCGACTGTTTGCTGCGTCCAAGATGGCCCTATCAGGCCTCATCGGACGCCCTCTCACGGTCGTCGATGAGAGGGCATCCGTTCCTGATTGGGCCGTTGGTGAACACGTAGCACAGCGCTCTTTCCAAGTCCCCTCCTCTTCCGCCGGCGCATCAGCCGTCCGGCCAGTCAAGTCGAGCGGGCAGGGCCGCTGGAAGGGGACGCTACTGCAGCACAAGGGCCGCATCCGCATCCCTAATCCTGCGGCCGCCGGACCAGGGGTCCACCGCATCTACATTGTCTTGCCTCTCCCTGGCCCTCTCCCACTCACGCTCTCGGGTTGCTTCCCTAACCCAACACCACCAGCAACGGGTTCCAACCCTCTGACAGCCATGGCAGCGAGGCGCGATAGCACACACCCACCCGGTCGGCATCGAAGACTGCACCGAATACCCACTGGCGATGCCCTCATTGACGTCTATTCGCCCGCCGCCTCCCAGCTGGATGTGTGCAGCCCTGCAATCCGCCGTCCATGGCCGATGCTGCTGAGCCATCATCCTGCACTCTCACCCTCACGCTCCGCCTGTCATCCACAAGCACACGCCCCGACTCGACCAATTAATACCATTCAGACGAACAGCCGTTTCGGACCAAAAATAGGCAAGGACTATGGCAACCGCCTTGTTGTTCTTCCTTTCATACCCTTTCAGCCCCTCCGGCCCTCCGGGGGGGGGGGCAGACCGCAAATGTGACAGGAGCAGCACGAATCCCCCCTCACCGACTCTTTGCGTCCCATGGCAACCGCCCTACCTGCCGTTGCTCTCCCTCGTCTGACTGCTTTCCATTCCGCGGACTGGCGGGGCACTTGCATGGCATTGCATATCGTTGCAGACGCGAGGGAGGGAAGAGGAGGGGTTTGCTGCTTGCATGCCCTATTTTGATTTTTTTCTTGCGTCTCTTGAATCAAAAATGCCCGGGCTGCCGGTTGGGGTTTGAAGATGGCGCATACATACCGCCCCCGATGAGCAAGGCCTCGTTAGGGCTCGGTGACGTAGTGCATGCGCACACGATATCTCGCTGGAGGAATACGATTCTCGTGTGCCTGGACATGTGTCAGGTGGTTTTTGGTGAGGCTATTGGCTATTGCCATCACGAGACGGTATGGCGCGTACGGGTATTGCTAATAGTGGTGATATCGCGGGGGCGTGTGATGTCTCTATATCACGCATGGCCCCAAGAGAGATCAGCTCACGGAGATGCGGACTAGAGAGGCACTACGTAATTATCTGGTCGTCTATCCGGCTGGCTGCCACTCCTGGATACTGGATAGGACCATGATTGGAGAATACGTATCATGAGCTACGGTCAAGCGACAGGCCAAAAGCGGGATACGACCTGCGATGCTCGTCTCTCATCGTCGCATGCAACAAAGTGGGAGCATGCCTAGATCGAAAATCCGCGCCTGTTTCGGACAAGGGCGCGTGTGGAGGAGAGCGGCAACCGCATCGTCTCTCCTTTCCCCTCCAGGTCTTCCTAGCTTCAGTCTTTCCGTGTTCGGTTGACGGGCTGCATTACCAACGGTCCATCATGAGCGGTAAGCGGCAAGACTGTACGGATAAAGCTGTCCTTTTTACCTTTGCACCAACCGCGCCGACGCCCTCCCCCTTGCTTGATATCCAGCCAAACCGACAGATAAGCAGCGGCTTCCACGGGCCCCCTAGTAGTCTTCACTTCCACGTTGCTGTTCTAGATTGCTGAAGATTGCCTTGATTCTGCGATGCTGCGATGCTGCGACTCTCCTGGACAACGCACCAAGCTGCCCACCTCAACACGCGCACTGCTTGACGGGCCCTGCGAGAACACCAGCCAACGGATCCGCCCTGGCTCTCTCCGTTCGCCCTACATTACCTATGCTGCGCTGCGTCTGCGCGGTCTGCGGTCTGCAGGCCTTGCCGCAACGTCACGCACAACCTGGCTCAGACCTTGGCTTCAGCCCCCGCGGATGCTTTAGTCCTCAATCCTGGGCTCCACCAGCGCCCATTCCAAATATGCTTCCACGCATCTGTTTACCCACGGCCAAGGCCCCTGTCTGTTGCCCCTTGACGGCTTGCCTGCGGCAGCCTATCGGGCGATGGAGGGGCACGCATACCGTAGCGACAGCGCCGAAAGCGAGGGGTGGTGGAAAGAAGGGGGGCGGGCAGATGAGGGCAAGACGACCGAGAGGGTTTCAAACGAGAGGGGCATGCACATTCACAAGCTCGCAGGCTGATTAGGTTTCTCGAATTTTGAGGTGCATTTTTGGGAGAATTCGCGAAACGGTGTAGCGAAGTCCACGGAGGGTTTATGGATGCCAGGGCAGGCTGATGCGTGCGTTGACTGGTCCGACGGCGTGAAGCAGGTCGGACCCATGACCTTCCCAAACGGCATCTAAGAGGACGTCGGAGTTGTTTCGACGTAATGCGTCTGTTTACGTTGGGGGGGAGGCGGTTTGATCGCGAAGGCCTCCCGGTAGCGACGGCGTCTGATGGAAAAGATGAGGAGGACTACAGCTGATGAGAACGAACACCTTCGGCTTGACGAAGGAGTCGTCAGCTTGAGGCGACTGTCTCCATCGTCGGCGGCATGTGCCCAGACTGACGACTCTTTGCTTTCCGCGGTCACATGTCTTGTTGAAAGCGGGTGTGACGCAGACTGACTTACACGCGGCCAAAGACACATGTTCAGCCGTCATCACAGCCTCGAAGTGGCATGTCGTCCAAACAACGAACACATGTGAAGGGCAAAAAACAAGCCGGGCGGCGCCACATCCGGCCGAGAGTCAGCGTTGCATCGGGACTTGTGGGACCCACTTGCTGTGGCTTAGCAATCAACCCGTCAGATACCCCTGTTGTGGCGCCAAGTTCAGAAATCTGTCTGACCCAATCACAACATGAGACGATGGCGGGGAGGGCCGGGTTCGCCACACTTCCACTCGCTCGGATCTCCCGCCCGCGCGAGAAAGGCGGCGAACCCGGGATTCCGGTCGCTTCTTGAAAGTCTCTCGGGACTTCAACACCATTTCGAGACCGCGTCTCTTGTTTTTTTTTTTTTCCTTCGGGGGCGTTCCATGCGAATTACAAATTCATAGCTTGGGCATTTGACACCCAAATTCAATTTTTTTTGGCGGTACCTGCGACGACATGTATTTTTCTTCAGGAGAGGTGAACCGCACACCCCTCTGAGTGAGATGCGACCCAAGTATCGGTTTCCCCCCTCTCGTCGCCGCTGCAGCCCAGAACGTGGGTGTCTGCGTTGGGTGGTGGTTCTCGGAACATGACGCAACACTGCGCAGTGCGTGTGGTGTGGTGGTGCGTCGGCCCTGTCAGGCTGCTGCGGTGCTGCCGTTTCCTCGCTGTTTGGGCACCAAAAAAAAATGCGCAGCACTCTTTTCTTCGCAGCGACGCACGCCCAGGCGGTCCGTCTGCGCACAGTTGGCAAGGCGAATGGCACAACGGCAACGCATTCAACAGGTGCTCATTACAATCTGTTTGGGGGCCGGATTCCTTTGCTGACAATTGTTCGAGTCACATATGCCGGTTGGCAATCGTTCTTTGGGTTTCTTTTCGCAATTCCTGGCGCTGGTTTCCTTGTTTCCTCTCTCCCCGTTCCCGTACCCGGGGCACCACCGAGCCAGCCGGCACCGCACACCAGGTTCTGCTTGATCCCTTATCCGCGCCAAAACGCCAATGTCCGAGATGTTCTTCGGTGATTGTGGCCAGGTTTGGGGGAAGGGGGGCTGCTACCACCACCACCACCACCACCAAAAGAGTCATCGCGGGCGCCTGATTTGCTGGCGTCTCGCACCCCTATGACTCACACTCGTACACGGCCGCGCTACCCGGCGCTTTTTCGACGACGTGTTACAGGGTGAGAAAGGATCTCGGAGGTCTAGACATATGCTTTTCCCCCCCCTTCAACGTGAGGCTGTGCAGACGCAAGGAATGGGCGGCGGTGATTGGTCCGACTCCAGGCTCGCCGGTGGTTGGGGGATCCGTGTGAGATATCGCCACTCTTGGGAGGATCGGTGTAAGTGCGTCTGAGATGCTGCTCGGGGGCCAGGCACCCGGGCTCGATGACGACGATGTTCCCGTCGCCGCGGTACCTGAGGCTTGCTTGAAGAATGGACGGGAGCGAATCGATTTCGGTGGTCGCTTCGCCTTCGGGGGCGTATGGGTGCATGGGGGTGGGCGGCAGGCAGCAGTGCGAAGTTGCATCAAGTTGCATCTCCGAATCTGGCTTCGCGATTCTCTACCGCGACGGCAGGCTTGCAAAAGCTGTTGCGTGGCCCGATGTACTCGTCGGTCTGCTCGGGACGGAGGGGGCTATGAGCGGCTGAGCTTTCTGTGCCCGTGATGGGTTATGAGTCTTTCCGTCTTCACAAGCCCGGTGAGTCGAAGCCCCGGCCATCCGGGCCCTGCATGAGTGCCTTTGACGAGAGGACGGGACTCTCTCATTGCGCGTAGGCTGCCTCCGTGACGTTAATCGGTCGGTTGACAGGACGTCGCTCAAAGACCCAGGGTGTCGCTGGGAGTGCGAGTATAGTTGTAAGCTCCTAGCGGCACACCCTCCGATTGATGTGTTGACGATACCTCGCGGAGAGATGTACCGGCTGTGAATGATCTCGCGAGTACCCATTGGCCATGGAGATGACAGTGCCTGCGCACTGGGTTGTTGCGAACTCTTGTTCAGGCGGCTGATAGGTCACAGCCTCGATCAATCGATGTTTGATATACAACCGGGGGTAAGCAAGGAAAGCCACTTGGCGCCTCGAGTTTAGATTGACAATCGAGAGTCACAGTCACGAGACCCCGTCACGAGCCCGAGGCAGAGGAGGCCTCGCAACGTCGTGAGAAGAGGCTTGTCACATGAAGTCGCTCACACCATGGTCCGCCGAGTTAAGTCCAGCTTGCCTCCTCCTTTGCCTTGCCATCTGCTGGTTCCTCTTCCCCGTTGTCCGCGCATGGAATGATTTCTTCTGAACAGACCGCGCGGTAATGGTGGACCACAGTCCGTTGCTGCCTACTTGTGCTACGGGACGGTCACGGACTTCGGAGGATTCTGTTTACCACGCAATGATTGTACCTCGGACGGATTCTCTTCAAGCCACACATCATGGCCGAAGGAGTACGGAGGGCAAGTGTTGCTCCGGGCCATCCCATTGCTGCCGAGGAGGGTTTTGCCCAATTCCTACCGCCGCCTTGCTCTTGCTCAATAGGAATTGGTCGTGAGATTTACGGCAAAGCCATTCGTCGTGATGGGTTGAAGACAGCTGAGAGGAGGTTGCTTGTGGTGGTGGCGGCGGCGATGAGCTGGGGGGAGCTAAAACTGACTCGAGAAGCTGAACAACGAGCGCATCGCTCCCCTTCACTTCATTGTGATCGGGCCGTAAGAAACCAGTAAGGGAGATGAGTAGAGTGTGCTCTGGAATATCTCTTGGTACCGTCTGGGAAGCAGTTCCCTCTTCCCCCGTCCCACGGCTAAGCTTGAGAGTTGAATGTGCAGTCTCCGTTCCTCGAAAGGGTATTCGGGGCAGACTGACACTGAGCGCCGAGACTACAACCGCCACGCAAGCTATTGCCGATCAATCGAGCTGCTGACGAAGCTCACTTCCATGTGCCCTGTTGAGACTTCCCCAACCTGCCTGCGGCCATGAGGCTTAGTTTAATGGCGCTTGGAAAGGAAGCCATTCAGGTTAGAACGACACATTCATGGTTCGTCTAATCCGGGGAAACATGCCGGTGTAGATTAAGCTTATAAACTGCTGTGCGTTATGACCCAGTCGGTGAACATGGTCGTTGGAAGAAGTGATCAACTGGCAGTTCTCTCGCATAACAGCAAAACTTGGCGGCAGCCCCGGTTGATGAGGTTATTTGACTCCTTTATTGACTTGGCGGTACCTCTGCCTGGTGTTAATTGCAGGACATATCTGCCGGGCTAGATTATGGTTGGTAAAGACGGAAAAGAAGACCACAGAAGCGCACGAGGACAACTCGTGAGGGATATATTTCAACAGCACGTCTACGATACGTTGTTGAGCAGGGCACACTCGGCATCATGATGAGAGCTGCTCTCCAAACATTGTTGCAACTATTGATCAATCATTCATCTTCCGACGGAAGGTCCTTGACACAACTCATATATCGTTTGTAACATGTAAAATTAGGATAAACAGAGTCGTGACCACCCAAAAGTCAAAAAAAGGAGTTACTGCCTACAACACCAGGACTAAGACAAAAGGAAATGCGCCGAGGGGGAATCGA
>JAIMZG010000768.1:0-12502 GCA_020466075.1 Colletotrichum coccodes
GGGTTGGGATCGCGCAATACGAAACGTGCGCCGTACGGTACCTTCAGGCGCCTCCAGTCGGCGGTACACGTTCTGGATTAGTGGAGTACGCGTCTTTGGAGGTACCTCTGGTTACTGAATGTTTCGCATGCGCCTTTGCGAACTGATTACTGGGTGCCATGAACCCAACTGGGCATAACTTGGTTGGAGAATGAGCGCCAAGTTGAGTTGGGCCCAAGTGGCCAGCCACATGCATAGACGATAGCCAGACAAAGCGAGAAAACTACTTCGGGATTTATCGTAACGAGAAATCTGTACAGGTTAGACCCGTTAAGTGTCTTCGAGTAGAGGTACTTGCTCGCTAATGCAAGGTGGCATCTAAGAGTGCAAGAAAGTCAACTGACTGGGGTGGAAGCAAATGTCGATTTCTCAGCGGACTGTTGCATGACTTGCCCTTGCTGACCCGATCAGTCCGGTGCAAGTCTTCACACACTCTCTGCCTCTCTCCCAACCAGTAAGCCTGTTGTTAAGCTGTGTCAGTGTCGGCCCGCTTTTGGCCGGCAGGGCTTCATAGACCCAATTTGATCCTCCTTCTTCTCGCTTCAGTCATGAGCCTGGATCATTGGAAGATGGTACAAGAGCAGGAAAATGAGATGGGCTGCAGCTCCGACACTAACCGCTCCGTCGGCTACGCTCCATCGGCTACGCTCCATCGGCTACGCAGCACACAAACGAATGGCGTCGGGGGCCTGACGGCAAGACGGCCAGGTGTGACACCACAACGGGCACGTTGCCCCATGCAAGGTACGGACGATCTGCCTTTCGATGTGTTCCTTCGCAACCACGGGGTCCCCGGGGGTCTCATGGCACCGCCGTCCGGCTCTTTTAAGATTTTCCTCAAGTTTGTCGCCGTCATCAGTCGATTTCATCATGTATCATAGGCACTCTACCTCTGTGCCTCGATTTCGTCTCTCGAAAGCGGTCATACACGCGAGCGTCCATATCATATCGGGTTCCAGGTTCCATCTTCCCATCGCCACTCGCACAGCCTCCTAATCGTAGGCCCTCAAGGTTCTCTTTCTGCCTCCTTAACACGAGGCGCATCGGTTTGTTGTCGAGTATTCCAATGGTTGGCCAAGTACTGTCGGGAGGGCTACAAACATGGCAACGAATCGAACACTGTTTCCACTGCCTGGTTGGGCAATATGAGCAGCGAATCGATTATGAAGTATGACAAGAGGTTCTCATTGAGTTGCCGCCGACGTACATTAAGGTAAAGATATGGGACTGAGACTTGAGAATGAGCGATAGACGGCGAGGAGCCACTGTACTGGAGTGTGGATTGTGATATCAGATGCCCCACTTCAACTAGACTGTGCGTCATCTGTCAATCAACGGCGCGCGCCGGTGCCCAACCACCGACCACCGATCCCCGAGCTCCTTCACCTCGTCCTCCACCTCCATGCCGTGCTTCAGCTACACCGATCCCGACGGAAAGTGGCTAACACTGTCCTCCCCCCGCTGTCCGACCTCTGTCGTTGCCGTCTTCCGACCGGATTTTATCGGCCGTTCCTCACCGTCACGCTCTCTGCGGAACCGCACCGTACCGCACCGGCCCCCCGACATGCATTCATGACTTGGGCTTTATCCATCGTATCCCCGCATCCGCTTCGCCCTTGGTGCCGCTCCCGCTTGAGCTCTGCTCTGCCTCAGCTCTCGCCTCATCATCACAATGCCCGTTCCGCAACATGTCTTGAACTGGCTTTACAGCGTTCTCACTAGCGTAAGTAACCTTTCTCCCCGCGGCATTCTTCACAAACTAATGCGCCGCCTTTGGCCAGGAATACCACGATGTGAATCGTACCTACAATGATGTCGCCCAGGCGCTCTCCCAGTACCCTTCTCTATCGCCGCGCACCGATGTCCACAGTATGCACTCGCGAATCTTTGTCACAATATCGTATAGAACCACCGCTGATGCTGCACCTACCTTCGACACTGGCGCCTCTGCTCTTCTCCTTCATCTCTCTGGTACGATACCCGTCATTTTCAGAGGCACCACCTACCGCTTCCCTATCTCCATATGGGTTCCTCACGCCTACCCACGAGAGGCTCCGTTGGTCTACGTGACCCCTACGGGAACTATGATGGTCCGACCCGGTCAGCATGTAGACCCCCAAGGTCAGGTCTACCACCCGTATCTTGTCGGCTGGGCGGCCTTCTGGGATGTACGTATCTCTCCCTGCTCCCAGGTCTCTATCGCTGCCCATCTCTGACTGTTCATAATCTAGAAATCCACCATTCTCGACTTCCTCGCCATCTTGAGGGATGTCTTCGCCAAGGAGCCCCCCGTCATCGCCCGACAGCCAGGTCGACAGCAACCCCCTCCCCCTGCTGCTCCTCTTTCACAATCTCACGACCAAGCACCTCCTCCCGTCCCGCCTCTGCCTCCTGGCCTAGCTCCTAGCCCAGCCAGCCGACCTCCGACCCAAGCACCCACAGATTACCCACGGCCTCCGCCTCCACCGCCAAAAACCTCCGGGCCCGAGTCTCCATACCGGAGCCCGCCAACCCCGATCGATGCGAGATATGGGCCCCCTCTACCGCCTTTACCCCCCGGTGCCGAACGTGCCAATATCTATGGGGACCACGGTACCCACCATTCACCCCGGCCTCAGAGCCAGAGCTACTCCCGTTACGACTCGGCACCGCCTCTACCTCTGGCCCCTGCCTCGCATCCGCCGCCGCCATCGGCCTTGTCTCCACGCTCCACGAGCGACTTCCAGCAGCAACAATTTCACCCTGAACCTGCTCCCCAACCAACGATCCCCTCGGCGGACCCTCGCCATTCCGCCGTCTTTCCAACTCATCAGCAGAGTGCTCCCCGGTATGGTGGTCCCCCTCCCGACTGGCAACCGACCGGGCAATATCAGGCCCAAGTGCAGCAGCAACAGCAAATTCAGCACCAGCTACCGCCGCAACAACAAATACTAAAGCCGGCACCGCCCTCGGATTTGCTCGATGAGCCTCTCACCCTGAGCATTCCTTCGCCATCTTCCATCCCCGCTCCACCAATACCTCCAAACCCTGAGAAAGACGCGCTGCTGCATCAACTGGCTCAAACGCTCTACTCCCTACGCCAACGTAGCCGCAAACAGAATGAGTCTAGCATGGCAGGCTTACAGGCGCAGCGTACGGCCATGGTGTCCGCCTTCTCGACATTGCAGTCTGAGATGAGTACTCTTGGTCAAACGTCGGCTCTGCTTCAATCCAACGCCAACATCCTTGTCGAGGCGCTTCGAAAGGCCGATTCTGTCATTGAGGGGTCCTCACGCCAGACTGCCCCTGATCTCGACGAACTGCTGGTGGCGCCCACCGTTGTGGCGAATCAGCTTTATGCGCTAGTGGCTGAGGAGAAGGCCATAGGGGACACCATTTTCGTGTTGGGCCGGGCTGTCGAACGGGGCAGAATCTCGCCTGCTGTGTTTGCCAAGACGACCCGTTCCCTTGCTCGTGAATGGTATTTAAAGAAGGCGTTGGTTCGCAAGATAGGGAAAGGCATGGGATTGACGGCATAGCGTTACAAGCTTGTTCTTCGATTTACGCATACAGCCCAGTACCTTCTCTGCACACTAGGGTATGAATGAAATCTTATTTAGCCACTTGCTCGGCTCTTGCTGCTCCCCCCCGCTGGCCGTATCCAGTACATGCCATCGAAAACCCGCATGATTAAGGCTCTCGAAGCCTTTCTACCCTTTGGTGACCCATATGCACCATTTCACTCAACGCTATTACATCTAGAAGCTAGTCGGCACTGTTGATCGGTTCTGTACGACATTTGATCAGCTCCCGCTCCCCCCTTCGCCGTCCCGGCTTGCAACTCTCTGCATCTCGCCCAATTGCACCGACGCAAATGGCTGGGGATGGTGGATTCTGCATTCGGTCCGGGCCACTGCAAACCCTTGAGATGCTCGCCATCTCCCCCAGCTGAATCTCTGAGCGTCGGTTGATGGGTTGTTCCGTTTGTCTCTGTGAGCTCAGCCAGAGGATCCGATCTCAGCTTGCCACCAAATGGATCCAATAAGTGGGCTTGTCGTGCGGGGAGGCAGAGCTCCCTCTTGCCGCTCATCGACACTGTCGATATTGGAACCTTGGTCCTGGCTCGTTTGTAGTATGGCGGGTATGCTTCTTCGTACTGGGAGGTTCTTGGTTCCGGCCGTCACAAGTGGACCTGCGGTGCGATGGAACGAACATTCTGGTGGAGAAGGTGTGGTAAGCCCGCCGAGGGCTTTGCTTGGGAGCCATGAACCATTTTCCTGGTCAGCACTCAAAAAAGACCCTCGCCAGACGCGTGGTTCTCTTGGTTTGTTTGTCGTCTGCTCTTCATGGCTGCTGTTGTCCCTGCCTTTGGCACTGTTGTCGTCTGATTTGCTCTCGTCCCAAGACGCTGAGATTTTCCTCCATGCGTCACGACTGCGCTTGAGGCCCAGGCTATCGAATCGACTTCTAATCCGGCTCTTCTCCACATTCGCCTTGCACTGATCCTGAGATTGGTTTGGACGATAGGCTGGAGTTTTGTCATGTGTCAGTGCAGCTGTTTCGATGCTGGTCTGGCATATGGACTCGTAGGTGTTGACACAGTCTTTCGATGATGAACGAGTTGATTCCTCCGATGCGCGGACGTCTTCCGACGAGCGAAAGGAGTGGCATTCTGTGGGAACCTCTACGGATGTATTTGCCTGAGACGACCGACCATGACTCGACCAGAACGCTCCCTTGGAGCCATAACTGACTGGTCTCTTCTTTACAGGCCCAGTGTGACGGCGGCTCGGCGGGTGCCACCTTGCGAGCTGTCATCCTTGGAATCTCTGTTTAAAGCCTTCGCAAATTCGTTACTCTGTCTTTAGCGACTTTAATTCCAGGCATGCTCGGTAAGAGAGGTAGCCCTGGGATTTCATTGTTAGTCAGTCCGGAGTGCGACTTGTCAGTCTGCAGCCGAGGAGAAGTCTCTGCGTCTAATGCCAGCAGCCGTCTGCTCCGCTTTCCCACCAGGCGTGCTGTGTTTGCAACATACTGTTCCGGCAGGTGTGTGTTCGTCTTAGAAGCCGACTCTGGCGAATCGGAACCCGAAGGGTCTGGGGAGTGGAGGTCATTCATACCTTGGGGCCATAGCCCAAACAATGTTCCCTTACTCCTTGGTCCTTTCGGGGCGTGCAGCTTCTCCCTCCCCAAGTTTTCGACAGCTGAAAGAGTAGCCTGCTCAATCTTGTGTCTAACTGTCTTGGGAATGCTGCGAGCCCAAGCCACCGGCTGAGCTGGTTTCACCTCCTCCCCATGATAAAGAGGCTTCTGGTCATCCAGATTCCCGTATTGAGCTCCCGAGTGGATCATGGTTTCGTTAGGTTTCGTCTGCCACGTCTTGAACCTAGGAAGTTTCTCAAGTAAAGGTATCTGCAAAGGGATTAAACCGCTACGGTACGTTGACAGCGGCACGCTCGCCGACTTTACAGGAAGTTTAGAGGCATCTGTATCTAAGTTAGCATTTTGATGGTGTGATGTGACCCAGGTGGTCGACCGTACCTCTGGTGGACTCAAAGAGCTGTCGCCTTTCAGCCACATGGTTTTTTCTGCTTTCGTTTCTGACTTTACGGGTGGTATTAGGCCGCCTTTCACCAGTCAATTCATCAAAATTGTATGCAGCTGGTCCAGTGGCTGGTCGTAATCTGAGACTTCGGCCATCTCGTAACCCGCACAATGACAGTCTACGGAGGGAGAGCTGATTTGAGCTTGGGGTCGAAACCAGCTCCTCAGATTTCTATGTGACATACACACAATAGAGGAAGACCCCTCGCAATTGTCGGTATGTCCCCAGTTCCTGATTTTTGACTTGATGAAGCTTCTCCTGGCTGACGGGCGAGATGTGTCAGTGCCTGGCTTTGCAGGGCTTGCTGCAGCTCGGACTTCTATGTTCGTCATGGCATCGAGCATTTCAAACCCGGACACAATGGATGCCAAGTTCTGCGAAGTTGACTGCGTTGAAGACATAACTGATTGATAATATGTACTGATGGCTGACAATGAGCCGATGACGTGCTTCAGACGCTGGGGCGTAGTCTCGTTGACATCTAGTTGCGGGATATCTGGGTTGTACAGCACATACTTGCCCTTCGGAGAGAGTTGAAGGGGTGCCGGTCTGGCGGCCTCCTATGCGACGGCCTCAGCTGTGGAGTGTTGAGCCTGGGGCAGAGTCTCTGGAGGCGTGTCCTCCATTGAATAATGAACAGCGAGAAGCCGACGATGTTGAAATCGCGGAGAACTGTCAGGGGCTCTATGCGAGTTCGACTGGCTGAAACTGAAGATTCGAGGCTTTTTCAACGTGGTATGGGCAGCCCGGGGATGATGACAGCCTCTGTCCCTCTTCTGGATGAAATGTAGTTGGGTATTTGTCCGCATGAGATGGTTGGCACTAGAGCGAAAGGTTTAGCTTAGTGGTGCTAAGGTGTCACTCGTCCCTTCCTCCAGGGGTAAAAATCCATCCTCGATGCATTTGCGGTGTCGCTCCTTCCTTCTGTGCAGACTCGTGTTAATAAACGTGAAAAGTAAGACGGATCTCATGGCTTCCGGATAGAGAACGGCAACTCCTGGCATCTGCTCTCTCTGTGCAGGATCTAAACCTTACAAAAAATCACATGAAAGCAGGGAGTAAATATTGACCACCGCATTGGTTGATTAAATAGTACTTGGATGCCTTATACTCCCAGACTGAGTAGATCCGCTATCAAATTCAGGGTCTAATTGACAGTCATGTTGATTGATAGGCCCTTAATACGTGTGCAGCAGTTATCAAAAAGACGCCGTTCCAGGTCAGAGTGATGGGAGTCTGAAAATATGAAATAAACGAGTAGAGCTACGGCTTACTCCCAAATGCCGAGTTTAAATGTTCTTCGAGATAGAAAAATGTAGAAAGGATAATACCGAAGAAAGGGGCTGAAGAGAGGAAGTCTGAGCGCCAAATAAAAGTGATGGCACCGTGGGCTTTCCTCAACCGTGATGTTTGTCTCATTTCTCGAATGAGTAGCCAGCTCAGCTCATCCTCTCTCTAAATACAAAGCTGAGAGTGGGAGCTCAGACTGTCTCGTCGCAAAGTGCTATCTCCCGGCCTACCTAGCTGAGCCCCTTCTTGGAGCCCCTATCGTCGTTGCACTGCAACCCAACGTTGATCGGACCGACGAGGTCGACCTGGTCGCAAGAACAGACACCAGCAAACTCAACATGTGAAGTAACGGCGCCCCGTGTGCTTCCATAGATGTATCCATTTGGCCCGCTGGTCGAGCCTACTTTGAGAGGCCTACCGGAACAGGCTGTGCAGCAACTTTGCTGTGGCTTGGTCTGCTTTGTTCTCAGTGAAACGCGGGATGCGGTCAACGTTCCTAATAGCAAGAAAGTGATGACCGAAATGTGCGTCAGAGAGGCCGGCTCGAAGTTGATTCAGCTGCTCAATTGCAGAATAGCGAGGATGACTGACCAGTCCAAATCAGCGTGATTCAACAGGTGACTCGACGGAAACGGGAATACGGACCAGGTTCGATCATCAGGAGGCCATTGGTACTTCCATGATACTCAACTGTTGTCTTGAAGGAAGGAGGCCACGGGTTTTGACGAGGTGTACTAGCAGCTTGAGGTTGAACAGGACGCAATAGTAGGTTGTGGAAATTGCCCCGGCAATGCCATTACCCTGGGAGATCCACAGAGAACCAGAGACCGACATCTACAGAATAGCGTGAGCGTTAACTACGCTGTACCGAATGCGCAGGGCTATGGCAGCTGCCGAAATGAAGCAGGAAAGTCCGGTACAGAACCACTTCCAGAGATCCGGTAGCAAACTGACAAGAGCCCATGTCTCGTATCCCGAGCGACAACTGGACGAGTTTGTGCAGAATACAATTCACTTTGGCCCAAATAGAAGTATAGTGAACCGTCAGCAGCGTCATACGGATGGTGTTGAGTACAAGACCGATGATTTGGATCCACAGGGAAACTTTGATGAGCTTTATAGGATGCATCATGACAATGATGGTTAGAAGCAGTGTGGAGCCCGCGCCGATCTAAGAGCCATAGTTGGCACTTATGCTGATGGAATCTTGGTACAGTTCATTGACTTGCGTGAGGCCCATGACCAAAGTCCAGCAGTGGCCATCTGGATGGAAAAGGATTGCTAGAAAGGGACGAAGTTATCCATGTTTTCGGCTGGTTTTCTGGCGGTGCTGAATTATTGAGGAGAGGAAAGTAGGTCCGCCAGAGATTTACAGTCAGGGGGTTAGCAAGCAGTCACTTACTTGGGTAGGTAAGAAGTGAGTGAAGTAGATGGGCATAGAGTCTTTTAGAGAATAGTGGAAGACACTCTTTTCTCGGCGGTGATTAGAAGGATCAAGCATATTATATGACAGTTACTATTGCGGTGTATATGGGGCATAACGGCAGTTATGCATGTGAAATCTTGGATGAGAAATAGCCTGGAAATCATGAGTTGACGTGAAGATGGTAAATCTGATACTCTATAGAGAAGCACATAGATAGAGTATCGAAGTCCAGGTTGCATCTTCGCGAATGTGCTGTCGACTGGCCACATAAATTTGTGTGATACTGTACTAAAGACGCAACTGGGATGATTAACGAGCTACATCCAGATGTATACCTAATAAGAGACCTGAGCTACCAGTCCGGTTCACGTCGCTATACTGATACCTGGAGAATGTTCAGTGTAGTCCCTGTTCGGCCCGGGAACGGCGGGAATGGGAACGGTTGGGTGGGCCTATGTTTAGCCACGACAACTCCAATATCAATATGCGGCCAGAGTCAGTCGTTCAGTGAAGCCGAAACCAGAATTTGGCCATGAATTCCCCAGCCTTCATCAGCTAAATGGGCTGCCGGGCGCGCTCGCCTCGAGCCAACTCTGTGGAGTCAGGGTCACTCAGCGGAGAAAACTGTGGCTAACTCAGGCATATATCGTCCATTGTGAGAAACGGCGCTATGATGGCAAGAGTAAAGAGAATGCATGACATGACACGAAGATCAGACAGATAATGAATATGAGACTCATGCCGTCAGATTAAGCGTTGTCCGTTCACACGAGCCTGTAGCTGGGCTAGCTCAGGAGGAAAGGGGTGGCAGGTGGGACATTGACGGACGAGGCGCACGGGAGGAGTTGGAAAGACAAGCCGCCGCCTCACCGTCAGGTCCAAAAGTCAACAAGGGGGCGATGGATACGGCAAGACAGCCCTGGAGGGTCGACAAACGCCCAGTGCAAGCGGCATCAGTTACGGTCCCGTGAAGACCCACTGATACCGCCGATCCAGTCAGGCTAGAACTCCGGGTCCCCACTTTAGCACGGAGGTATAAGTCGAGCTGCTCCGGCGCAACGGGTCTCTACCCATCTGTCGGGATACCACGCATCATTCTAGCACAGAAACAGGTGCTAAATATAAGGTGCGTACAGGCAGAGGGAATATCTGCCCGTCTTACCCCAAAAATACCAAACTGTTAGGTCTTTTGCATGTTTCCATGCTAGGAAATTAGAACCGATAAGGATGAAAACATTCCTCAGTCGTCATTTGTTTCCGGGAACAGATGATGCGTCGAGGAGAGAAATCATTTGTGAGACAAGGAGATAACTCGACGAGACCGTAGCAACTAATCTATTACCGCGAGGGGTATGAGAGGTCTGGCGCTCCGAATGTCTCTCGTTGACGCTCGAGCTGACTGCCCACTTGCTATGCCCGCCCGACACCCCCTTGCTTCCAATTTTCTCAGGTCTGACTAGCATCGACCCACTTTTAGAAGACACATGTTGGCCGCGCTCCGTTTGACTTGGATTGCAACCCTAATGCCGTTTCCGGTGGCCATGGCACGATGGCTGACAATTGCGACGCGCCTCCCGCCCGAGGGCCAGCGAGGGACGGATGCTTGCATGGCCAGGAGCAGCGTCGGGTCTAACAGAGCCCCTTCCATGTCTCCAAATGTCCTTCATGTCTAAGACACTCACCACCCAAAGCTCCAAGCTTTGGTGTTGGTCTCGCCTCTCGGGGCCTATTTACTCACCGTGACCGAAGCAGACCGAAGCAGACCTTGCCTGTACAGGATCTCGACGTGCGCCGGATCTTGTGACACTTGTCTTTGCGTTACCGGCTTCATGGAATAGGGTAGAGACACAACTGTCATGTCTGACCCGGAGGCCGAGACGCAATGGAACACCTTATTTGGGCGAGAAGCCTCATCCGAGAGCCGTATTAGCGAACGCCTCTCCTATTGTGCCGGGGTACGGAGCCGCCTCCGACCACGCCGCCACCCAGCTGAGCTTCCCTAACTGTCGGCGCTATCTTGGCTTTTCAAAGGCGAGTCGAGGAATGCTTTCAGTTTAGCCTCAGCCAGCTCGTCATATTTCTCCGCTTTCCAGTTTCCTTGTTCCCCCGTAGTAGGCCGAGTTCACAATAATTGCTTGTCTGGTGGTCATTGTCTCGGCCGCAATGATGGTGAACCTTCTTCACCTTCAGCCCGGATCGTGGCCCACGGCCAAAGACGTGAGGGTTTGATGAAGATGAGGAGATTTGAAAAGGGGAAATAAAAAACCTCGTCATATCCCGCTTCACATTTGCTTCCTTCGTGTCGTTGCTATCGCTTCTTTGCTAGTGCGCCCACATTTCTTGCTGTCCGGCGCACCCCTTGAAGCTGTCAGCTGTCAGCTCTCAGCTCTCGTTTCTTTTCAAGCACCCCACTGGCGAACCTTGAATTCTTTTGGACTGGTTTCCGCGACGTATCGTAAACTGATCGTCACTTCTTTTGAGTTACCTGGGCCGCTCCTTATCCCTTTTTTTCCTCATCTCGATTCCATCCTCGTTACCCAGCACAACTTCCGTCATCACGGCTTCCATCTCTGCCTATAATGAAGGTAACCGGGAGGCTCTTCGTCGGGATATGGACAGCTAGACATGCTGTTGGTTTTTTTATCATGCCTTGTTCCAAGCCAGTGGTTGTTGAGCGCGCCGACCCCATCGTAAACCCGGGAGCTCTTTCAGGGCATGTCCACACCATAATGGGCGGCAATGGCTTCGACTTCAGCATGACCTATGAGCAGGCCCGCGCCGCAAGCTGTTCGACTTGCAAGGTCACTGCCGACTTGAGCAACTACTGGATTCCGAGCCTCTATTACCTGGGACAGGACGGTAAATTCACCAGCGTTTCGCAGTCAGGAGGCATGCTGGCCTACTATTTGTAAGCCATTGTCTGTTACAGGGAAAGGTGAAGTAGCAATGACTGACCAAACTTTTCCAGGTTTCGGCAAGATGCAAAAGACCCTGAGTACAGCAAGGGGCTCATAGCATTTCCCAAAGGCTTTCGTATGCTGGCTGGCGACCCTAAGCTTCGAAGTTTCAGCAATAGTCTTGAGCAGCGAGCCATAACATACGTGTGCCTGGGCAATGGCGGCCCTCAGACCAACGGGTTCCCTACACGCAATTGTCCCAACGGGCTGCGCCTTCAGGTCTTGTTTCCTTCGTGCTGGGATGGTGTTAATCTCGATTCGCTCGACCACAGAAGCCATATGGCCTACCCGGATCGTCTTGACAATGGGAAATGCCCATCGACTCATCCCAAGAGATTCGCGACGTAATACATATCCAAGTGATTCTTACTTGAAGACTGCTAATACTTTGGCTAGTCTGTTCTACGAGGTCATCTTTAACGTCAACGAGTTCAAGAATAAGTGGTATGGCGAGAACGACACCCAACCATTCGTCTTGTCCAACGGGTAAGTATCTCATCCCGGTTAGCCAAGTATATCATAGCTGAAGCTGCCCAGTGATCCGACAGGATATGGTCTGCACGGCGATTTCATCAACGGCTGGGACATCAATGTGCTCCAGGCCGCCATCACACAATGTAAGGATGGCGGCGGGAGCATCGAGAAATGCCCAGTATTTCAGTTCTTTGACGATGAGACAAGAAGGGGTTGTCAAGTTCCTGTCAAGGTTGATGAGCAAGTCCAGGGTCAGTTCGACCAGTTACCGGGCTGCAATAGCGTCCAGCGCGGCCCTGGCAATGCCCAACCGGAATCAGGTTGCGGTGCAACGACGCAGATTTCGCAGCCTCAGTGGGGATACAAGGACGTGACAAGTACGTTAAAGTACAAGTATCTCGGCTGTGCCAGCGATCCTTCGGGACAGAGCCGGACTCTCCCGAGTGCGAAGACGTCCGGCGACAGCATGACGGTTGATACTTGCATCAAGCATTGCGACGGGAAGGGCTTCGCATATGCCGGCCTGGAATACGCCAAGGAATGCTGGTGCGGCAACTCGGTGGCTGATGACCGCAAGCCCAAGAAGGGGCTCTGGGGTGGCTGTAATATGCCCTGTTCAGGTAGCACGAGCGAGATGTGCGGTGGATGGGCTGCTCTCTCACTTTACCAGAAGTGCAACGGAACTTGCCAAAACGAGGAATTGATTTAAGGAAACTTGATATCCAACGGAGT